>CP137670.1:33926501-34026501 GCA_037976565.1 Mesocentrotus franciscanus
TTTCTCTTTCTCTCTCTCTCTCTCTCTCCATTTATTTCCTAGCGGGCTTTCCAAATTATCCAGGCTTGTTTTTTAGAAGAAAAAACCTTGCTGAGTAATTCATTCCCGGATTCCGTATTCCAGCCCATAAGGATGGCCTCTTTCCTGTTTATATACAAATATAAGGAAACAATTTTCCGCCATGACCACAGAAAGAAAAAGACTCAAATATTTTCAGTACCAAATACAACGATTACGGATGTAATCGATCTGTTATTGCTTAATGAAATATATTTTGGGAATGTTTGTAATGACATCATAATAAATTTATAAAATTCCAGGGGCCAAATTAGGATTCCTTGATAAATATTGATAATATTATACGAAAAAGAAAAATAATCAAGTATTTCAAGTACCATATATATTTATTAGATTAGGGATGTTAATTGATCTGGAATTGTTCGATGAAATATATTTTGGAGGGTTTGTAATGACATCATAATAACCTTGTATAATTCATGCAGAGTCAAAATTATAATTCTTTGATGAATATTAATAATATTATACCAAAACTAATTTTACGATTGCATCTGGCGACTTACTCTCTTTTCTATTTTCTGCAAAGGTGCTTTATATATTTGCATACATGTACACATTTATAATCGATAAAATAACTGTAACCAGACGATAACCCCACTTAAAATGCACATGTAGAGGGATCGTATTCTAGTAGATACGTCATCGGATTGTGAATCACATGGTTTGCGGTTCGAGTCCAGCCTAGGCATCTTATGTCCTTTGGCAAGACAAAGATAATGTACATTTGCTACGCTCTACCCAGGTGTAGTAAATGGGTAACTGATAGGAATTTATTCCTTGAATAATTTCAGCGCCTTAGGGCAGCTGAGCTAAAGCCAGGGTATAATAAGGCGCCTTATATCCTGATGATGTTGATATAATTATTATGAAATACTGTGTCAGGCTTAAAGGAAAAGCCAACCATATAGACACCTATCCTTAAAGAAGGAAGAAAAATCAGAGAGGTAAACTGGTAAAATGTTGAATGAAATCGGACATAAATAGGAGTATTATGATATTATAACATGTTATCTATGCTAGTATATCTTGAGTAGTGCCCGAAGGGAAAATGTGTCTAGGAATAAAAACAGAATGTAGTGATATTTCAGTACACGTCAAACAGGAGAGTTGTCCGTAATTACGTCAAAGTCGGTTGACGTACTTGCCAATTTGACATTTAACAAATGTTGGATTTCCCTTTAATCCCAAGTCATCTACCTCAGTCCTGCTGTTAATGAATGAACTACAATATTTGGAATCCAGTCTGCATATACATGATGTGTTGCTATGTCAGGCAAGCCTCGGACAAGCTATCAGGTTGTCGAGAACACCTTTGTTTGAAAAGTATGCATACGTTTTTAATATGTTAAGAAACCGGTCTGTTGTTGTTGGGCAAATTCACGGAGCCCACTTTCATTATCATATCATATTCGTTTTACATATTCTTTCAATTCCGTTTGCTCCTTGTTTTCCGTTTTTGAGAAATAAAAAGGAAAAAGAGAAGCTTCTATATTTTTTTCGTTTTAGAGATTAAAAATAATAATAGTAACGTCAATGTATATACTACCACGTGCTTCTATTTTGGGTTGACTTTTTCTTCATGAATTATGATTCAGACATTGCACTTACCTGCTTTGTTGGTATTCTGATACAGGTCTAATTTAAAACGCGGGAAAATGGGTTAAATAAAACGTTGATAAATCTTTCTCCAGTAAAACGTTTACATTTGCCAATTTCAATTTTTGCTTTTTGTTTTTGAAAATAAAACAAAATATTAGTGATGCTCTAAACTCCACTTTCGATGAAAATAACGGTAAAAAAATCAAATTTCTGGAATTGTATTGCGAAATAAATCTTCCTTTTTTCCTTAACGTCTATTTATCTCTGTGCCGGGACTCCCGTTTGGTAATGTTGTTGAAAAGTGATTCATAATCTTTTCTCGAGGGAAATATTCGGCATTTGTCTTGTTTCGAAGGCGTAACAGCGGAGGCTCCTCTTAAAGGAAATGTCACAAACTTTCAAATGTTATGGAGGCACACGAGAGTATGGAATGCAAATCACTTGATTAAGATAATTTTCTTCCTATTAACCAACAAAAACAAGATATAAGGAAAATATGTGTATATTTTTTGTATATGTAAATTATGTATCGGATCATAGGGTCCCCATTCCAACGTTCGAATTTTGTATAATAAATTATGTATGGTCTTAACTAAAGCTGTTATTAGAATATTTTTCGTTTCACATGTATTAAAAAATTGTTTGATCATTGTTTTTTCACGACAAATTGTTATTACAGTCATATATATATATATACTTTATCGTTGAATTATTTATTGCAACCAAAACTTGAGGTTAGATTTCAAATAAAAAATTAAAGAACACACAGATAGATAACCATGGTAGAAACAATTTACACAAAGTCAAAGAAAATGTAGAATCTGATATATAAATATACGAATAACAATGTGCTACTATCAAATGGTTACACATTATCATGTAAGCTCGTGAGTACAATATTTCATAATGATTGTATTCAACATCAGAAGTGATGAGGGTGGTAGACATATGAAAGATCGGTAGAGTTGATTTCTATTAAACTAAGTAAAGATAATGAAACGTAATAATGATGCGATTCTTTGCTAACCGAATTAATTCGAATGCTTGACAATGGAAAGAAAAATTACAAGCAAAATATTTACTTCAAGATAATAGAAAAGAAATCATTGACAAAGGAAACACAGACGAAGAGTTCTGTTTTCCAGTAAATCAAAATATGTTCCGTTTCTTTATACCCATATATCAGTGTTTATCTTCATCATTGACAGTGGTCTAGCATTTGAGTTTTTTTAATGATTTTGCCTTATGACGATCACGATTTCACGATCTCATTCCGTGTCTTCATCTTATTCTTTCTTTATTTCTTTACTTATTTCTCTCCTTCTTGCTTGCTTCTCTCTATCTTTCATTCTTTCTATATTTATTTATTTATTTCTTCTTTTTCTTCTCCTTCTTCTTTTTCGGGAATTGCTGTTTTTTCTTTGTTTGTTTGTTTGTTTCTTTATTTATATATTTATTCATATATTTACTGATTGATCTATGTATATATCTATAAATCTGTTTACCTATTTACTTAATTAGTAATTTATTTATATGTAGTGCGGTTTGTTGCTGCGTTTTGTTTCTAAACCAGATGTAAAACCGCAAGGAGAACAATTATATTTTAAAAGATCTGATTAAGAAGACTTATATTGTTTATTATATTTCTTTATTCAATCCCCATTCCTTTATTAAGGGCACGGAGAAAGTTTATCTAAAATGATGAGTCTTAATAGTGTTTCTATTTCTAATCCGTTGTACAATGGTTGTGCGACTACAGCAGTTAAGAACTCTATGGAAAGGGTACTGACCCTTATTTGCACCACTCTTCCGTCCATGTTCGTAATAGTAAAGATAACAGAGATAGTCTGATGGTGTTCATAATCACAGTGGAATGCAGGGAGTCAATCCCCCTTAGAAACTCGCAATAAATCTCTTCTCTCTCTCTCTCTCTTTCTCTTTCTTTGGACCATACTAAATCCGTCCCTGAAAAGAAAGTTAGTAAGTAGTAATATTTTAATATTTGTTTTCTTGCATTTAATTTTATACAGTGACAATAATTTACGGTAATTTACTTCTCTAATGCCTGAGTCACACCTTGCGTATTAGGCTTGCGTATTGCTGCGTATTTATGGCAAGCCGTTTTAACATTTATTCTTATTTCTTGATATCAAAAAATGATTGTTTTTGTTGCAAAGCAATGGTAATTCTTGATATCAAGAATTCGATTTCTTGATATGAAGAAATATGAATAAATGTTAAAATAAAATGTTGCCATAAATACGCAGCAATTTGCAAGCCAAATACGCAAAGGTGTGACTCAGGCATAAAGAGTGCCGTAAACAATACAAAAATTATTTTAAAACATATTAATACAATTGACATGCAAATTATACGACGGCAAACAAAGAATAACAAACAAATATTGAAAGTACAAACAACTGCTTTTAATAACTGATTTACAATTAAATGTAAAATAACTGATTTACAATTAAATGTAAAATAACTTATGAACAATTATATGTAAAATAACTGCTAAAATTGCCAAAAGGCCTCTTCTCCATTTATTTATTTATTTACGAAATTAATCATTGTCGCAATGTAAAATGGACATGGTTCCATAGTATTATTTAGTTTTTCTGTTTATTGACGTTTTGGGGGAGGGGGAAATGTGTTTTAAGAGCCTTGAGTTTTATTGATAAAGGCCGGGATTTAATTAACTCAATCTCATTTAATCAAACCACACACAACATAAGCATCTTCAACCAATCTACCATCGTTCACTACGTCCTCGCTTTAATTTACGGAAGTAATCTATAAATAGAACATGCAATACAATCCATGTGCGCAGCCATGAAAAAATATAACCAATGGCATTGAAATAAGACTACACTGCGCTAAATCCGGAAGTTCCTCCATACCCACACCTCCGAAATTAGATTTGGCTGAGATGAAAATACTCTGTACAAATTTTGCATGGAAATGACATCAAAGACATTAAACCAAACAGATCATGGCAAAAAATACCCATCCTGTTTATTCAAACCTAAGTTTAAAAATCACTGATATATAAGGGCTTATTTGATTGAGGATTTGTCATTGCAAGAACAGGAGTCGGTTGGGCATCAGAAGTGTGAGAGAAATCAATCGCCATATCACCTTTTTCAATTATACAAGTACCTGAAGAAGTAATACTTAATGGTCTAGCTGAGAGAAAGTGTCATTGAAGTTGTTCTTAAGATTTTTTTTTAGGAAAAGAGCGGAGTTTAGTTTTGCGGATCCACTGAGATTTGTGCAATACCAGCGTAAACAGTTTTCAACGAGAGTGCTTACCAGTTTGAAGCTTCAAATCAAAATGGTACGTTTATTTAATTTTAATGATTTTAAGAATAAATGCTCTTTTCTCTATCTATCATCTTTCTATCCCTGTATCATTGTACATGTATATGTATGATTTCATTCTGCCTTTGTATATTCTTAAATGTTTTATTTTTTCTATTCCTTACTCTGTAGGACATATTTGAATAAAAACAGCTCTTTAGCTTTCTTTGAGGTTTGTTGTTAATGTGGTTGTTGTGGTTGGGGGCACTTTTGAGTTATCGATGAATATTTCATCTAATGTTTCTATTTCTGGGCAGTTACATCTAATCTGAATTGTTATGGGTTTGTTTTATTTAATGTTGTTTTTACCTTATCTGTTTGTATTTTCATGATATTTATGAAAATCATTCACGGTCGCATTGCCATTGCCACTCATTAATGGTTGGCAGTGTAAATCTTCATCAGTAAATGGAGAAACTTAATGCATGACCATTTCATGTTAAACAAAAACTGTGCAATGCCCCAGCATCACGCTATATATTGGAAGTCCTGTTATATAAACTCAAATGACGGCATATACTTACGCAATCTTCATCGGTTATCTTAACATCTATCTTTGGTAGAAACTAAGAGGAATTTCCTGAAAAAAATGTGAATTGATACCAATTTTAAAAAAAACATATATATTATTTTGGATTAAATTACCGAAAAAGTGCTTAACACTTATGAAATGTTACATTTGACCGAAACTTACATTAGCTAATTTAATGTTTCCTGTTCACTTTGTTGCGTAAGCTTCTCCAATTCATGCAATGGTCAAGAAGTGAATAAATTTCCTTTCCTTTACTGTACCAAATAATTTAGTTGTGATTGGATTATGTTTACATTAATATGTGCATGTTTATATTAATGATTATAACAATATTTAAGCAGGATTTGATGACCTAATCTTTAAATTACAAAAGGCCTGAATATTTTTGGGAGGGGATATCGTTATTCTCTGTTTGTATGTTTGTTTGTTGTTGTTTTTTTGTCTTACTTTGTTTTGTTTTGTTGTGGTTTGTTTTATTATTGCCATTTTATTTAACTTTTAACTGATTTTATGCTTATTTCTTCTTTTGTATTCTCTTCTTTTTTAGAAAATGTATCAACCGACCCACCTTGTCTTACTCACTCGCCGCAATGACGTCACACTGTCTAGCTTTCTCTGTTGGAAGACACCATTCTGATAATGAGGTAGTATCCGTCATCCAGTCGTCACTACCAAGCCATAAAACAGATGTAAAAAGTAATACAGAATCAGTAGGCCAGGCGTTTCTCGTGAACGCTCAAGAAATCGACGCATCAGGACAAGGGCTCTCCTTTGGTGGGGATCAAGAGGAAAAGAAATCTCGTCTAAAAGTGATCTTTATGAAGAAATAAAGGAAGCAGTCTACCTCACAGTGAAACCTAACTCAAATGATAATCCTAAATAGACACCAACTCCGGAAACACTCTCTCATTCACTTCCTCAAGAATAGAACCAAACACAGCATTTAATTTGGATTCCATGGCCGTCGAGAGCGCTACAACAGTTCCTTTTACGAGTGGTAGTGGAGAAAATGAACTCGTCGAGGTTGCAAGCAGAATTCATTTTGAATATAGCATCTGGTGGCGCTGCTGGTTCAATGCGCATCAAGAGGAACGCTGACGCCGCTACCGAAGAGTCCGATGCGAGGGCGACTGAAGCCTGCAGGAACCCGTCAGAGGGAGAGCTTTATGAGATGCTGCACGGCCAAACTATCGCGGGCAGTGGTACAGAAGGAAGCGACATCCAGCATTCCTACCTTAACAACACATGCCCTAGGTCGCTGTTGGACCGTAATCAGAAGCCTCTCGAGTCCAGAGCGCTATGTCCTTTTGTCATGGAGACAGATACAGATGTAGAGAGGTAAGGCCTTTAGCTTTAAAGCTTCAATCGTTCAGCTATGACGCGGTTAACAGCCGCAAACAAAACTCTGTTTTTTACGTTTAAATGAATAGCAACTGCGCGGCTGACAAAGGTCCTATGCATATTCATTCATAAGATGCAGAAATGTAAAGCGTATTATATCTAGTGCCATCATACATAAGGAAAATCTCAGTGGTAGCCCGCTGCATATCTGATCGAGGCTTAAAACACCATTTGTACTCGCTTGTTGTTATCACCAGTTTTTTTAATCAAGAAAAAAAATAATTGTAATTATCGTTACCAGAGCTGTAAATAAAGCAAAATCAAAAATTAGGTTTTAATAGTTGATCGATGAAAATACAAATTGATTTATAAATCAATTCTTTTCTATATAATACACGTACTTTATAGCAATCCTGGCCTCCTGACAAATGTGAAAGAGACGGAGAAGAGGGAAAAAAAGTAGTACAACAATTATAAGAGACTAGATTGCACCGGCATTAAATATAAAACATATTTCAAATTGTTTGCCTAAGAGGTTAATTTGAATCGATCGAAAGTTTGTCAGTTTGTTCTTAAACGCGTTAACGGTCATCTATATGGGTTCGCACGTGTTCTCCATTTGCCTCTACCTCTCTATCCACACTTCGGTTGCTCGTTTGCTACACGTGCAATCTTGCACAAAACACTAGCTACCCACCACTTGACTGGGGGACTGTTTTGGGCTACACAATAGCTTTGCACAATAGCTTTGTCTTGATTAGCTCCTTGCCAACCTTTTTAACACCTGTATTGATTAATATTGAGTGGAAATATTTAACAAATAATCTTGAGGTCCTTGGTATATGCATCCCATGATAAATATAATGTAGCACCGGGTTGTTTGTGGCATGGAAAGAGTTAACGTCGTTATGTTTATTTTCTTCATCTCTCAGATACCCGCAAGACATCCTTTCCGCGAGATGCGCGTGCCGTGATTGTATTAACCCTTACAACAATGGCTTCATTAGTAACCCAGGCGTTGACTGCAAGCCAGTTGTACGCGAGATGGAGACGCTTCGACGCGGACAATGTGTGGATGGTGTTTACCGGTAAGTCCGCAATCAGTAATAAAGGCTGCTTATCTGTAAGTCCGCATTTGAGAATGATGTTGAACAGAAAATTATTTCCAGTTAAAAATTAGAGACTCAGGAAGGTACGTGTGTGTGAATTGGTTTTTACAGACGTGTATCAATCAGATATGATTATTTACGTCCAGAGAACGACCTTTAACGTCACCATCCGAAAGATGTGACTCGGTTTCGAGCCGGGGTCGCGTGAGCCAGTTTGTAGGCGAAGACAGAGAGCTGACCAAGTGAACATGCCGCTAGTCAACTGACATCTCCCTCGTTCAAGTCGGGAATTAATATGCATTACGTTGGCACTATTGAAACAAAAACGAAAATGCAAAAATAAATATTTTAAAAACCTTCAGATTTAAAAAAACAATTTGTTATGGTCATTTAATCTTAAACTTTAAATAACTAAATTCTTTAAAATATTTTATTCCAATTGCTTTCAACTACAGACATGAAATGCAAATGTATTCGGACGAGCAATGTTTTAATCACAACTTGTACACTTCTTTTACCAACATTCATTTGTATCTTTCTCCCTCTCTATTCTTTTTAACTATCTATAGTTATAATAAGCAGACAACAACAGTTCCAGTGGCTTGTGTATGTGCCAGGAGGCGTGCACAATGAGGGTTTTAACTTTGAAACAAGAGGACCAACTACCTAATGACGAATTGTGTCTTCATCTTCTCTACATTTCATATCAAGTGAGGACGTCCTTTCATTCAGTACTAACGTGTGCCGTAGGTTATCTTTGCCTTTGTAATTTATTGACTACTTAAAACGATAGCGTATTCAGAGAGATAGTCGTGACACGCGAATGTATACGTATGCGCGAGATGGGTCATAGGTTAAATAATGGAGCTCCAATAGTTCCCTCCCGGGTACAATTTGTAAGAGAGGAAACTATTTGTGAGTTTTATGAAATGCCTGACCAATCAGTAGCAACTTCCGGTGACGTAACTATCTCTCTCAAGTAGATATGGTTAAAACTATTGACAAATCCTTTTAATTATGAAGGATTATGATATACTTGTTCAAAATGATTTCATGTTTATTGTACCTCATCGTCGATATGATAGTGTGATTATGAATCTATTTATCTATTTATCTATTTATCTATTTATGCGTGTGTGAGTATTTATTTATGTGATATTTACCTCTGTATTTAAAAAGATAATGACATGCGTATTTGAACTGTTCCTTCTGTGAAGGCTTCGTTGAAGGAAGTTGATAGTGAATTCGGTATATGAGTTTCTTGGGCCATACTCCAGGAATAACAAATTTGGTCAAATATATTTCTCTTTTTTTCAACATATTCATATGACACTCTGTCTCTGTACTGAGATCCGAGTGTCAGATATAGTTGGGAATTTTGCTGCTGACTACAGAAATGACGAATGTTTAATCTTTTAGAGATTTGCAATGGATTAAAACAAATTCTTCTGTCACGAAAAAACGGGATGACATTTTATTTGTTTTTAAGCTATTGATATATATTTTTACATATTTATTCGTTTGTATTATTATCTGTGTTTATAATATCATTTCTATGAAATGACATATTGTGCTATCTACTATGTAATGTTCTTGTTCTTTTATGAACTCACATGTAAAACAAAATGATTAGTTGTTAATCATAAAACATCATAAGCACTTATAGTGCCTATTTATTATTCATAACATATTGTTTTATCTACTATGAAATGTTATTGATCTTTTATGAACTGACATGTAAAACAAAATGATTAATTGTTAATCATGAACCATCATAAGCACTTATAGTGCCTATTTAATGTATGAATCTTAGGAAGCCTCTTTATTCAGGTAAGAAGTAACCCGGTTGATGTATATCACATAAATGTCTTCCGGTGGAGTAATTTGTTCCACCTTTCAAGAAATTTCCAAAAAGGGATGAGAGCAATAGAAAACTTTGATTTAAGTTACGAAACCATTATTCTCCCATTTCATTTCTCATAAAATAAATGTATATATATAATGAGTTTGAATCTTACTATTATACGTTTTAGAGGGCGAGGGTAACAACAAAATAAATTATTATAAACTTGTAAATTATTTTTAATGTAGTATTTCCCTATTTGTATGTAAACCTGAGATGGTATTCACTCTGTCATGTGGTAATGATAGATCAAAAAGAAAGTTATTAACAATGAGAAACCGGGCTACTTTTGACCTGAATGAAGGGCTCCCTCTAGCGGAATTGGGTGTAACCCTTTTCGATTTTATTGCTTCCTATGGAAAATTGAGGCTGTTTGTTTGTATTACACATAGTGTACTTGCAGGTAAAATGCATGTTCATATAATTGCAATGTATTTATGTCTCCTTCATAGTTATTCAATATAGAGCCGTTTATTGGGTTGATTTATTTTTCAGTAGACAATTGCGGATATATACATGTAACTAAATTATTTGTATCATTGTTATTTAGCAACAATCCTTGTAAAGTACAGATTTTTTTAAATATTTGGGATAAGATCTAGTCACAGAGACTATAGCAAGGAAGTTGTGTCTGTTAATTATCGTAATTTTCGAATGTGTCATAATTATTGCTATGTTTACTGCTTGAATCACGTGCGATAGAATGCTAACATACCTTGATATTTAATAAACATAATTATATGACCTTCTAAAATTATATGGCCGTGTCTGTTTTTCTGCAAAATGTGAAAATGGATCTAATATTCAGTCCACGTATTTGTTAACTTGTAAGTAGTGTGCTTATTAGGCCTAATGTGGTGATTTGTGAGGAAGTGTATGTTTGTTGGGGGGTTATGGGAGGGTGTGTATGTTGCTTGTTAGGGTGTGTGTGTGTGTATGCGCGCGTGTGTGGGGGTATTTGTGTGAGTATAGTAGAGGCAGTTCCGTCACTTAAAGTTGCACTCGTTCATGGAGCAAATTCATTCAACTCCCTCGAAGACGACTTAAAGCCGTCGCTCCCCTGGTTGCTTACTTACAAGCACATGCTTTCTAAGAAGTCAGGTAAAACAACAACAAAAACAACTAGTTCCCTCCCATAACAAAAATATATGTGTGGGGGAACTTTTTGGTTCTCCATGAATCGACCTTTGCCACAACTTTATCCCTCCTCATTTAGCTTATGGGGTACGCGACTTTTAGTATGTTTTTGGGTGTGAAGGTGTGGGATGCATTATAGGCTATTCAAGGGGAATTATGTGGGCGTGTGTGTTCGATGAGTGAGGGTGTGGGTGAGGCTATGTGTGGAGAAGAAAAGGCGAGTGAGAGATTTCCTTCATAAGTGGTCAGCGGAAAAATGCGTTTTATAAGAAAGGCGACCTACCCTATCACCATTAGGCATATATTGTTTTTGCGAATGATAACAAATGATAAAAATAATAACAATCATAATAATGACATCAATTATAACAATAATGATAACAATAATTATAGTTATAATAATGACACAATTATATGGATAATAATAATGATACTAATAATAATAATAGCAATAATAATAATAATGATAATAATATATAATAATAACAGTTTTGTTTACTAAGGGAATCTTCCTCAGCTTCAATGCTGTTCTTCCTGAGGACCTGCAATCATTGTTATTCCAGCGATTGTCAGGTACCTATTTACGCCCGGTTAATGCCCTGCCAAATGACGTTAGTGCCGGGCTGGGATTCGAACCTTCAATCCCTGGATTAAGAGTCAAATGAATGAACTACTATACCACCACACCTCCACAATATCCACACTTTCAATAACAACAACAACAACAACATCAACAAGAGGAGAAAGTAGATAATGAAGAAGAAGAAGAGGGAGAAGGGGAGAAGAAGAACAGGAGGGGAAGGAGGAAGAAGAGTAAGAAGAAAAAGAGAAAAGGGAGAACAGAAAAGGAGAAAAGGAAGAACAAGGAAGAGAAAGAAGAGGATGAGGAAGAGAAGAAAAGTATAAAAGGAAGAAGGAGATGGAGGAGGAGTAGGATAGAAAAGAAGAAGAATGTTAAGATCAGGAGGAGATGAAGGAGAAGAAAAAAGAACATATACTAGAAAATGAAGATTGAGATAAGAAGACTAGAGGCTAGCCCTGGACAAAGGTAGTTTAATATGAGGCCATATTTTTAAAGAATAATTCACAATTCTGGTTACTTATTTGTGTGTTCGTTTGATTTGGTTAGTTTTTCAGAGCAGAAAGTCTAGAATGAATAACTAAGTTATTCGTTCAGTTATGTTTTGGGAGAGTTTTTCTTTCTATCTTTTTCCATCTTACCAACGTGATCATCAATTTCACATCTTGGACCAAAAATAATATAGGGAAATCATTCCTTGTAATCGTTATTGATTTGAAATTGCTCACGATATTAAGCTTGAGCAATACCGAAAATACAGATTTGATAGCAAAAAATTAAGATGTTAGCCTCAAGTAAAACGTGTAAAGAGATAGAGAGATAGATAAGAGAGAGGGGGATAAAGAGCGAATGGGGAGAGAGGAGAGAAAGAGTTATGGAGACAGAGACAGAGAAGGGAGAGACAGAGAGAGTGGATCGAGAGGGGAGAGAGAACGGGGAGAGGATACAAAGTGAGAGGGGCAGGGAGAGAGAGACATAGAAGGGGAGACAGAGAATGGGAACGATCAAGAGGGGTGGGGAAAGAAAGTGGGATAAAGAGCGAGAGGAGAGATGACAGAGAGAGAAGGGGAGACAGAGAATTGGGAGCGAGAGGGGTAACAGAGTGAGAGAGAGAGGGAAGGGGAAGAGGGGGATTAAACAAGTGAAAAACACAGGGAACCGAGATGAATGAGACAGGCGCGGATCCAGGGAGGCCGAGCGGGCCTTGCCCCCCAGCAAAAAAAAAAAAAAGAGAAAGAGAGAGAGAAGGAAAAGAAGGGAAAGAAGGAAGAAGAAAAGAAAAGGGGAAAAGAAGGAGATCGGGGAGGGGCCGAAAGGGCCTTGCCTCCCAGGCTGTTGCCTCCCCCCCCCCAGCAAAAAAAAATAAGAGAGAAGGAAGGGAAAGAAAAAAGGAAAAGAGGAGATAAAGGGAAGGAAAAAAAGAGGAAGAAGAAAATAAAAGAAGGGGGATATCAGCTGCAATTTTCCCGCCAACAAGTTGTGGATCGGGGGGCCCTTGCCTCTACCCCCTGGATGCTCATCTGACGGTAATTTAATGCCTAAAACCCCTGAGCTTCTGCTCCGCCCCCTGGACCCGACGCTAATTAGTGTCCTGCTAGTGTCACAAATAAGGTTTAAAAAATGCTCATCTGACCGTAATTAAACGCCTAAAACCCCTGAGCTTCCGGGGGCTCTGCCCCCTGGACCCAACCAAGGGCCCCAAGGCGGGCCCCTGGATACTTACCTGACCGTAATTAAATGCCTAAATTGCTTGAGCTTGCGGGGGCCTCGCCCCCTTGACCCCTCGCCAATTAGTGACCGGCGAGTGTCACAAATAAGGTATAAAAAATGCTCATCTGACCGTAATTAAACGCCTAAAACCCCTGAGCTTCCGGGGGCTCTGCCCCCGACCAACCAAGGGCCCCAAGGCGGGCCCCTGGATACTCACCTGACCGTAATTAAATGCCTAAAACCCCCAAGCTTCCGGGGGCTCCGCCCTCGACCCACCAGGGGCCCTAAGGCGGCCCCTGAATACTTATCTGACCGTTATAAAATGCCTAAAACCCTGAGCTTCTGGGGCTCCGCCCTGGACCCCACACCAATTATTGTCCTGCCAGTGTCACACCACGCCAATTAGTGACCTGCGAGTGTCACAAATAAGGTATCTAGATATGCTCATCTGACCGTAATTAAGTGTCTAAAACCCCTAAGCTTCTGGGGGTCCGCCCCCTCGACCCCACCAGGGGTCTAAGGTACGCCCCTGAATGCTTATCTGACCGTTATAAAATACCTTAAATCCCTGAGTTTCAGGGGGCTCAGCCCCCTGGACCCCACGCCAATGAGTGACCTGCCAGTGTCATGAATAAGGTATCAAAATATGCTCAGCTGGCCGTAATTAAATGCCCATATCCCCTGAGCTTCCAGGGCCTCCGCCCTTTGATCCCTGCCGGCGCTTTGCCCTAGACCCCACGCCAATTTGCGCTACGCTCTACTTGATCACAAATACTTTAGCGTCCCCCACCCACTTTGAAAAACGTTCAGTGGGGCCTAGAGGTAAGAATGGGGAGATGCAGATTTTTTGTCTGCCCCCCGTTTTTGCTCATTACGCCACTGCTGGTCACCATTACGTACCAATATTTGGCTTGCATAATTTCAAATTTGGGCCTCCCCCCTAAGAAATCCTGGATCCGCGCCTGGAATGAGAGAGGAAAAGATGGGAAGAAGTCAATATGCCAACTGAAAGAGGGAAAGAGGGAGAGAGAGAGAGAGAGAAGGCATGCAGAGGGATAACATGAATTATGAGACTAGCTGCATGACAGGTATAAACGAGAATGGGATGAAGAGGTGATCAATGCAACTATATGTGTGTGCCTGGTAGGGAACTGATTCGAACCTTCATGGTTAAAGCTAATCTTGAGCTCTGGTATAATATAATCAATCATACAAAAACAACAATATCAAAAATGAAGCACAAAAGGAATCATGTAATAAATCAGCAAAGCGTTCAAAATAAATTAATCGAACCAAATCAGCATATACGAGGTCAGGAAATGACGATGCTAATGATGGTGACGATGATGAAAACGATGACGGTGATGATGACAGCGATGATGGCGAAGACGATGATGAAGACGGCGATGATGACAAAAAAGATTCTGAAAACGGCGATGATGACAGAGACGATGATGAAGACGGCGATGATGAGGGAGACGATTATGAAGACGATGAGACAGTCAATAGATGAACACAGCAATGTTGAGTCGATAATAAACAGTTGTCAAAACAATTAAATGCAGGGTGAGAAAAACCATAGATCACAAATGTTCTATTCTCACTGCACGGAGTCGAATAAAAGGCGAAGTCAATGAAGAGCAAAAGAGTCAAAAATAAATCTTGCAAAAATGCAAGACGTAATCGGTGAGCAAGTCCCCTACCAGAGGTGCAGGGAACAAAATCGTTAAGTCCTCGTTGGACGAAAATTCAACCGGCACTATATACGAAACACAGTAACGACCTGTGTGTACCGATAAAAATAATCCCTCTGATTCCCACATGGAAAATCAAAGCGAAGTCCCAATCACTACTGAAGCGTGATTGGTTGAATTATAATTTGAAATACGCGTATACAATAAAATGTCAGTATACGCGCTATACATTATAATGAAAACTCTACGTCACAATAGAATATACAGTATGTATTAAGAGGTCAGTATGTATTAACGAACCGCTGTCTGCAAAGCCAGACAGCGGAGCGAAAAGTACCACGGAAGGGAAATTAATTATCTCTAGCCGCCATCTTGAAAATGGGATGACA
The DNA here is from genome assembly GCA_037976565.1 of Mesocentrotus franciscanus. Taxonomy (NCBI): domain Eukaryota; kingdom Metazoa; phylum Echinodermata; class Echinoidea; order Camarodonta; family Strongylocentrotidae; genus Mesocentrotus; species Mesocentrotus franciscanus. Next base: position 33,941,934 of record CP137670.1, read on the forward strand.
ATACTTATGACACATATACACATCAATGCATAAAACGTTATTATACATGCAAAGTTAAAAATCGTGACATTTGGCCACTACTGGCCTATATTTTCACTTTCAATAAGATCTCATAAGTTTGAGGAATAACCACATTGGATGGGGTAAGTTCGCCCCTCAATGCGGGGCAAGTCCGCCCCCGGGTGAACACGACCCTAAAAAACGGGCGAACTAGCGATATGGGGCTGTTATCGTCGTTTATCTCGTTCTAGGCAAAATGTACAACCAATGTTGACTTGTTTCCGCATATTTTAGGAGACACATACCATACCCTTTTAACAACAAAAGCTAACATAACCACCTTCATCAATGTCTACCGGTAAATACAAGAAATGCAATGACAACATTTTGTACGTACGAGACCTTGAAATGATTTTTTTTTCGTTTATCAAAGAGCACATGTCATCGTGTCGTTGTATGTTGTGCGGTATAGCTAGTTTGTCATTACATTATCAGCGAAAGTTTTATCCAATCACCACAATGCTAAGAATCACTTAGAGGGCGGACTTGCCCCCAGGTCGGACTAGCCCCGCTCTCCCCTCACTGTGAACATGACGGACAAAGAAAGGGGAAAATATACAGTTCCTCATTCTACCCTCCACAATCGCTGTGGTAGACAAAGGAACATCCCTTCACTGCTATTATGTAAAAATGTGTAGAACAGGTGTCACATGCATATTCACCTGTTCTACTTATTTTACATAATAGCAGTGAAGGGATGTTTCCTTTGTCTACCACAGCAATTGTGGAGGGTAGAATGAGGACTGTATATTTTGTCCTCTTTCTTTGTCCGTCATGTTCACAGTGCCTACTAACTGGCCTATTGAACTATCTATTGAGGAAAAGAGAGAGAGAGAGAGACGCCGAGGAGGAAATTCCTACATGTATATAGCTAAGAGCCTACAGGGGAATTGGATAGATGAGAGTATATCTTCAAATATTTTCTCCTTAGCATGTAGAGTATAATATTTTCGTTCCCCTCCCCCGACCATCCACCCTTGATACGATTAATTATGTTTTGCTCACATAACCTTGCAAATTTGTCGTCGCAGAATGTAGCCCCGCCCTAAATTCTTTCTGTAAACATTGCACTGCCATTGCCTGTGGCATATTTGATCGACAAAGGTATACAGCGAGTATTTATTAACCATATTTTAACTGTTAATTTTCGGAAGAAGGATACATACTACTAGAAGGAAGCATTGTTTGATATATCTTTGATAAAGTTAGTAGGTTGTCTACCTTGTGATAAGATAATATTTAATGATTGTAATAATATTTGTCAAAACCCTGTGTCCACAGGCCTTTTCTACTTAATTTATGGCAAAAAGAGATGGTAACGCTAATTGGGGGGGGGCTCAAGGGAGGGGGGTGGGGTGTTGAGTAAAAGCAATTCTCCTTACCATGCTCCTTGTCTATCTAATCAGCTCAACTTTTCTGTTGAGTGGGCTTGTACTTTAACAACAAGCAAGAAGAAGCAATTTTTTAATTTTGATGGTGATGATGATGACGAAGATGATGACAATATATTTTGGGAATGTTTGTAATGACATCATAATAACTTTGTAGAAATCCAGGGTCAAAATTAAAATTCCTTGATAAATAACAATAATATTATACTACAACTCATTTTACGACCGAATCTGCCGACTTACTCTCGTTTGTTGTCTAATTTCTGCAATGGTGCTTTATATATTGTATTTGCATATGTGTACACATTGATAATCAATGAAATAACTGTAACCAGACGATAAACCCTTTTAAAGTGCACATGTAGAGGGATCGTAGTCTAGTGGATACGTCATCGGACTGTGAATCACATGGTTTGCGGTTCGAGTCCAGCCTAGGCTCCTTAGGTCCTTTGGCAAGACAAAAATAATCTACATTTGCTACGCTCTACCCAGGTGTAGTAAATGGGTAACCGATATAAATTTATTCCTTGAAAACTTTCAGCGCCTTAGGGCAGCTGAGCTAAAGCCAGGGTAATAATAAGGCGCCTTATGCATCCTCTGGGATGGATATGTGCGCAATATAAATGTAGATGATGTTGATATAATTATTATGAAATACTGTGTCAGGCTTAAAGAAAAAGCCAACCATATAGACAACTACTCTTAAAGAAGGAAGAAAAATCAGAGAGGTAAACTGGTAAAATGTTGAATGAAATCGGACAAAAATAAGAATATTATGATATTATGACATGTTATCTATGCTAGTATCTTTTGAGTAGTGCCCCAAGGAAGAATGTGTCTAGGAATGAAAACAGAGTAAAGTGATATTTCTGCAAACGACAAACTGGAGAGTTGTCTGTAATTACGTCACAGTCGGTTGACGAACTTGTCAATTTGACAATCGCTCAGATGTAGTGATTTCTGCTTTCCGGCTGTACAAGTGAACTCATTACAAATGTTGGATTTCCCTTTAATCCTAAGACAGCTATCCTGGTCCTGTTGTAAAACAAATGCTATGGCGACAATACTGTTCCACGATCAATCTCCTGCACTATCATATAACCTAACCTCAACTCTAGACCAAACAATATACCTCACCCTAACCCTAAACCTAACATAAAAACCCAATTCCAACTCTCACCTCTAACCCTGTATATTGTTTTGACGAAATAAAACCCGAAGCGATAGACGGGTTTACTAACATACTCAAAGTTATGGACGTTTCTATCATGGCGACATAGCGACGAGTTATTCCATTAACATGCTGTTCATGAATGAACTACAATATTTAGAATCCAGTCTGCACACATTATGTGTTGCTATGTCAGGCAAGCCTCGGGCAATCTTTTGGTTTTCAAGAACTACCTTGTTTGAAAAGTATGCATACAATTTGAGCACGGAGCACACTTTCCTTATCCTATCCTATTCGTTTTACATATTCTTTCAATTTCGTTTGTCTCTTATTTTCCGTTTGTTAGAAATAAAGAGGAATATTGAAGCAAAAAAAGACATTCTATATTGTTTTCGTTTTAGAAATAAAAAATGATGATACAAATGTCAATGTAAATAATACCACGTGCTTCTATTTTGCATTGACTTTTTCTCTGCTATTTCTTATACGGAAAAACTTGCTTTCCTAGAAAAAAAATTATCATGATATAATCCTTGAACTACCTTTTTTGTTTGGTTTACGGATATTAGCCTAATTCTTAAAACGCGGGGAACTTGATTAAATAAAATGTTGACAACATTTTCCCCAGTAAAACGTTTACATTTGCCACTTTCAGTTTTTCCTGGTTGTTTTTCATAATAAAACAAATTATTGGTGATGCTCTAAACTCCTCTTTTGATGAAAATAAGGGTATACATCCAAATTCTATAATTATTTTGTGAAATTAATCTTCCTTATTTCCTTAATTCCGTCTATTTATCTCTCTCTGTGCCGGGACTCCCGTTTGATAATGTTGTTCCAAAGTGAATCATAATCTTTTCTCGTGGTAAAAATATTCGGCATATGTCCTGTTTCGAAGGTGTTACAGCGGAAGCTCAATCTTAAAGGAAGTGTCACAAATTTTCTAATCCTATGGAGGCACACAAGAGTATGGAAATTCAAATCACTTGATTAAGATGATTTTGTTCCTTTTAACCAAAAATTATAAGATGTTATGAAATTATGTGTATGTTTTTTTGATATGTAAGTTATTGTATTCATAGGATCATAGGGTCCCCATTCCAACGTTTGAATTATGTTAGTTATGTATGTTCTAAAGTAAAGTTTTATTAGGATAATTGTCGTTTCACATATTTTAAAAATTGTTTGATCATTGTTTTTTTTCACGACAAACTGTTATTACACTCATATATATATATATATATATATATATATCATTATTTTGTTTCTTTATTGCAACAAAAACTTGAGGTAAGATTTCAAATTACAAAATGAAAATACAAACAGATAGTTAACCGTGGTGGAAATAATGTACACGAAGTCAAAGAAACTGTAGAATCTTATATATAGATATACGAATAACAATGTGCTAGTATCAAATGGTTACACATTATCATGTAAGCACGAGAGTACATATGTCATAATGAAGGTATTTAACATCAGAAGTGATTAGGGTAGTAGACATATGCAAGATCCGTATAGTTGATATCTATGAAACTAAGGAAAGATAATAAAAATAATAATGATGCGATTCTTTGCTAACCGAATATTTCAAATGCTTGGCGATGGGAAGACAAATTACAAGCAAAGTATTTACTTCAAGATAATATAAAAGAAATCATTGACAAAGGAAACACAGACGAAGAGTTCTTTTTTTCAGTTAATCAAAATATGTTTGGTTTTAATATACCCATAAATCAGTGTTTATCTTCATCATTAACAGTGGTCTAGCATTGGGGTTGTTTTATGTTTTTGCCTTACGACGATCACGAGATCGCGATTTCACGATCTCATTCTGTGTGTTCATCTTATTCTTTCTTTATTTATTTACTTATTTCTCTCCTTCTTGCTTTCTTCTCTCTTTCTTACATTCATTCTATATTTATTAATTTCTTTCTTTATATATTCATCTTCTTCTTCTTTTTCGGGATTTGTTGTTTGTTTGTGTGTGTGTGTGTGTGTGTGTCTCTCTCTCTCTCTTTCTCTCTCTTTGGACAATACTTAATCTGTTCATGAAAACAAAATTATTGATTGATATTAAGTAATATTTCTATAATAATTTTTTTTTCTTGCATTCGAATATATACAGGGACAATAATTTATGGTAATTTACTTCTTTAAAGAGTGCACACGTGTAATGAGAGTGCCGTAAACAATTCAATAATTATTTTAAACAAATGTTAATACATTTGACATGCAAATTATACATGGGCAAAACAATGAATAACAAAGAATATTGAAAGTAAAAACAACTGCTTTTAAATTAATCGTAAAATAACTGATAAACAATTAAATGTAAAATAACTAATATAAAGTTAAATGTAAAATAACTGATTTACAATCAATGTAAAAAAAACTGCTAAAATTGTCAAAAAGCCTCTTCTTCATTTATCTCTTTACGAAATTAATCATTGTCGAAAGTAAAAGGGACATGGGTCCCATAATATTATTTTATTTTTCTGTTTATTGACGTTTTGGGGGAGGAGTTGGAATGTGTTTTAAGAGCATTGAGTTTTATTGATAAAGGCCGAGATTTGATTAATTAAATCTAATTTAATCTAACCACACACAACATAAGCATCTTCAACCAATCTACGATCGTTCACTACGTCCTAGCTTTAATTTACGGAAGTAATCTATAAATAGAACATGCAATACAATCCATGTGGACAGCCATGAACAAAATTATACCCAGGGCATTTGTAGACCACACTGCGCTAAATCCGGGACTTTCCCTCCATACCCACTCACCTCCGAAATTAGATTTTGGTTGAGATGAAAATACTCTGGTACAAATTTTGCATGAAAACACTAGTCAAATCATGGCGCAAAATACCCATCCTGTTTATTCAAACCTAAGTTTAACAAATCACTGATATATAAGGGTTGGTTGATTGAGGGTTTGTCATTGCAAGAACGGTAGTCGGTTGGGCATCAGAAGTGTGAGAGAAATCAAGTCGCCATATCACCTCTTTCAAAATTATACAAGTACCTGAAGAAGTAATACTTAATGGTCTACCTGAGACAAAGTGTCATTGAAGTTGTTCTTAAGATTTTTTTTATAGGAAAAGAGCGGAGTTTAGTCTTGCGGATCCACTGAGATCTGTGCAATACCAGCGTACAGAGTTTTCAACGAAAGAGTGCTTACCAGTTTGAAGCTTCAAATCAAAATGGTACTTTTATTTTTTATTTTTATTGAATTTAAGCATTAACTGCTCTTTTTCTCCATCTATCATCTTTCTATCCCTGTATCATTGTGTATGTATATGTTAGATTTCAATACCTTTGTATATTCTTAAATGTTTTCTTTTTTCTATTCCTCACTCTTAAGAACATATTTGAATAATAAAAACAGCTCTTTAGCTTTCTTTTTAGGTTTGTTGTTAATGTGGTTGTTGTGGTTGGGAGGGGCACTTCTGAGTTGTCAATAACTTTTTCATCTAATGTTTCTATCTCTGTGCAGTTACATCTAATCTGAATTTGTATGGACTTTTTGTCTTTTATGTTGTTTGTTCTGTTGTTTATTTACCTTATCTGTTTGTATTTTCATGATATCTTTAAAAATTCATTCACAGTCGCATTGACATTACCACTAATTAATGGTTGGCAGTGTACAATCTTCATCAGTAAATGTACATAATTAATGCATGACCATTTCATGCTAAACAAAAACTGTTCAATGTCCAGCAGCGACACCCCCAATTAAAAACATTCCTAGCTACGCCACTGCCAGATACCTTCAGCATTACGCTATAGATTCGAAGTCGTGTTATATAAACTCCAATGACACTTCCGCAATCTTCATCGGTTGTTATATTATGATCTATCTTTGGTAGAAACTAAGAGGAATTTCCTGGAAAGAAATGTGAATTCATAACAAATAATTAAAAAAAAATGTGCATATATATTATTTTTGGATTAAATTACCGAAAAAGTGCTTAACACTTATGAAATGTTACATTTGACCGAACTTCTATTAGCTAATTTAATGTTTCCTTTTCCCGTACACTTTGTTGCATAAGCATCTCCAATTCATGCCATGGTCAAGAAGTGAATAAATTTCCTTTCCTTTTACTGTACAAACAATAATTTTGTTACGATCATAAAATTACCTTCTATGTTTTATTGATAGTTATGTTTACATTACTATGTGCATGTTTATATTAATGCTTGTAACAATATTTAAGCAGGATTTGATGACCTAATCTTTTAATTACACTGTGCTAGGCCTGAATATTTTTCGGGAGGGGGATATCGTTATTCTCTGTTTGTATGTTTGTTTGTTGTTGTTTTTTGTCTTACTTTGTTTTCTTTTGTCGTGGTTTGTTATATCATTGCCATTTTATTTAACTTTTAAATGATTTTATGCTAATTTATGTTTTCTTATTATTTTCTTTTTTAGAAAATGTATCAACATACCGACCTTGTCTTACTCATTCTCGCCGCAATGACGTCACACTGCCTAGCTTTCTCTGTTGGAAGACACCATTCTGATAATGAGGTAGTATCCGTCATCCAGTCGTCACTACCAAGCCATAAAACATATGTAAAAAGTAATACAGAATCAGTAGGCCACGCGTTTCTCGTGAACGCGAAAGAAATCGACGCATCCCGACAAGGGCTCTCCTTTGGTGGGGATCAGGAGGGAAAAGAAATCTCGTCTAAAAGTGATCTTTATGAAGAAATAAAGGAAGCAGTCTACCTCACAGTGAAACCTAACTCAAAGGATAATCCTATAATAGACACCAGTTCCGGAAACACTCTCTCATTCACTTCCTCAAGAATAGAACCAAACACAGCATTTAATTTGGATGCCATGGCCGTCGAGAGCGCTACAACAGTTCCTTTTATGAGTGGTAGTGGAGAAAATGAACTCGTCGAGGTTGCAAGCACAATTAGTTTTACGAATATAGCATCTGGTGCCACTGCTGGTTCAATGCGCATCAAGAGGAATGCTGACGCACCGAACCTTGATCAGGCGGACACCGCTACCGAAGAGGACGATGCAACGGCGACTGAAGCCTGCAGGAACCCGTCAGAGCGAGAGCTTTATGAGATGCTGCACGGCCAAACTATTGCTGGCAGTGGTACAGCGGGAAGCGACATCCAGCATTCCTACCTTAACAACACATGCCCTAGGTCGCTGCTGTTGGACCGTAATCAGAAGCCTCTCGAGTCCAGAGCGCTATGTCCTTTGTCATGGACACAGATACAGATGTAGAGAGGTAAGACCTTATAGCTTTAAAGCCTTTGATCGTTCAGCTATGACGCGGTTATCCACAGCAAAAAAAAAACCGCTTTTACGTTTAAATGAATAGCAACTGCGCGGGTTTTTTTAATTAGGAAGAAAAAGAATTCTAATTAACGTTACCGAAGCTGTAAATAATGCAAAATACAAAACTAAGTTAGTTGATCGATGAAAACCCAAATTGATTTAGAAATCAATTCTTCTCTCTATGTAATACACGTACTTTATTGCAACGCTGACCTCTTTCAAAAAGTGAAAAATAATTCGCTTGTTGAATGCGGTCACCCATTAGGATAAAGTAGAAGGAAAAGAGGGGAAGAGTTAAACAATTATGAGAGACTTTATTGCACCGGAATTAAATATAATTCATATTTAAAATTGTTTGCCTAAGAGTTACTGTGAATCGATCGTTTGTCAGTTTGTTCTTTAATAATAATAATAATAATCTTTATTTTTGTAATAATCTATTTAATAATAATCTTTAAAGTCCACTCCAAATTTTATTTTACCGAAAATGAAAATTCCTTTTGCCCAATTGATCGTGAGCCCGGCAGCAACTGAGTAGCGCCAGATCGACATTGCTCTATCCCCTAATTGTTGAACGCCAAACAAGGTAGCAGCAACTCCCATCTTTAACGTCTTTTGGTATGACACGGCCGGGGTTCGAACCCACGACCTCCCAGTTGTGAGGCGGACGCTCTACTGACTGAGCCAACACACAACAACGTGTTAACGGTCATCTATATGGGCTCGCACGTGTTCTCCATTTGCCTCTACCTCTCTATCCACACTTCGGTTGCTCGTTTGCTACACGTGCAATCTTGCACAAAACACTAGCTACCCACCACTTGACTGGGGGACTGTTTTGGGCTACACAATAGCTTTGCACAATAGCTTTGTCTTGATTAGCTCCTTGCCAACCTTTTTAACACCTGTATTGATCAATATTACAGTGGAAATATTTGACAAATAATCTTGAGGTCCTTGGTATATACATCCCATGATAAATTTAATGTAGCACCGGGAGATTGTGGCATGGAAAGAGTTAACGTCGTAATGTTTATTTTCTTCATCTCTCAGATACCCGCAAGACATCCTTTCCGCGAGATGCGCGTGCCGTGATTGTATTAACCCTTACAACAATGGCTTCATTAGTAACCCCGGCGTTGACTGCAAGCCAGTTGTACGCGAGATGGAGACGCTTCGACGCGGACAATGTGTGGATGGTGTTTACCGGTAAGTTCGCAATCAGTAATAAAGGCTGCTTATCTGTAAGTCCACATTTGAGAATGATGTTGAACAGAAAATTATTTCCAGTTGGAAATTAGAGACTCAGGAGGGTACGTTTGTGTAGATGGGTTTTTACAAACGTGTATCAATCAGATAGATTATTTACGTCCAGATGCGTCATCATGCGTCACCATCTGTCCTTTAACGTCACTATCCGAAAGATGTGACTCGGTTTCGAGCCGGGGTCGCGTGAGCTAGTTTGTAGGCGAAGACAGAGAGCTGACCAAGTGTACATGCCGCTAGTCAACTGACATCTCCCTCGTTGAAGTCGGGAATTAATATGCTTTACGTTGTCACTATTGAAACAAAAACGAAAATGCAAAAAATATATATTTAAAAACCTTCAGATTTAAATAATTTTTTTCTTTTATGGTCCATTTAATCTAAAACTTTAAGTCACTTAATTCTTTAAAATATTCTATTCCAGTTGCTTTCAACTACAGACATGAAATGTAAAGTGTATCACAACTTGTACACGTCTTTCCCCACATTCATTTGTATCTTTCTCCCTCTCTATTCTTTTTAACTATATATAGTTATAATAAGCAGACAACCAAAGTTCCAGTGGCTTGTGTATGTGCCAGGAGGCGTGCACAATGAGGGTTTCAAGTTTGAAACAAGAGGACCAACTACCTAATGACGAACTGTGACTTCATCTTCTCTACATTTCATATCAAATGAGCGCGTCCTTTCATTCAGTACTAACGGGTGCCGTAGGTTATCTTTGTCTTTGTAATTTATTGACTACTTAAAACGATAGCGTATTCAGAGAGATAGTTGTGACACGCGAATGTATACGTATGCGCGAGATGGGTCATAGGTTAAATAATGGAGCTCCAATAGTTCCCTCCCGGGTACAATTTGTAAGAGAGGAAACTATTTGTGAGTTTTATGAAATGCCTGACCAATCAGTAGCAACTTCCGGTGACGTAACTATCTCTCTCAAGTATATATGGTTAAAACTATTGACAAATCCTTTTAATTATGAAGGATTATGATATACTTGTTCAAAATGATTTCATGTTTATTGTACCTCATCGTCGATATGATAGTGTGATTATGAATCTATTTATCTATTTATCTATTTATCTATTTATGCGTGTGTGAGTATTTATTTATGTGATATTTACCTCTGTATTTAAAAAGATAATGACATGCGTATTTGAACTGTTCCTTCTGTGAAGGCTTCGTTGAAGGAAGTTGATAGTGAATTCGGTATATGAGTTTCTTGGGCCATACTCAGGAATAACAAATTTGGTCAAATATATTTCTCTTTTTTTCAACATATTCATATGACACTCTGTCTCTGTACTGAGATCCGAGTGTCAGATATAGTTGGGAATTTTGCTGCTGACTACAGAAATGACGAATGTTTAATCTTTTAGAGATTTGCAATGGATTAAAACAAATTCTTCTGTCACGAAAAAAACGGGATGACATTTTATTTGTTTTCAAGCTATTGATATATATTTTTACATATTTATTCGTTTGTATTATTATCTATGTTTATAATATCATTTCTATGAAATGACATATTGTGCTATCTACTATGTAATGTTCTTGTTCTTTTATGGACTCACATGTAAAACAAAATGATTAGTTGTTAATCATAAAACATCATAAGCACTTATAGTGCCTATTTATTATTTATAACATATTGTTTTATCTACTATGAAATGTTATTGATCTTTTATGAACTGACATGTAAAACAAAATGATTAATTGTTAATCATGAACCATCATAAGCACTTATAGTGCCTATTTAATGTATGAATCTTAGGAAGCCTCTTTATTCAGGTAAGAAGTAACCCGGTTGATGTATATCACATAAATGTCTTCCGGTGGAGGAATTTGTTCCACCTTTCAAGAAATTTCCAAAAAGGGATGAGAGCAATAGAAAACTTTGATTTAAGCTACGAAACCATTATTCTCCCATTTCATTTCTCATAAAATAAATGTATATATATAATGAGTTTGAATCTTACTATTATACGTTTTAGAGGGCGAAGGTAACAACAAAATAGATTATTATAAACTTGTAAATTATTATTAATGTAGTATTTCCCTATTTGTATGTAAACCTGAGATGGTATTCACTCTGTCATGTGGTAATGATAGATCAAAAAGAAAGTTATTAACAATGAGAAACCGGGCTACTTTTGACCTGAATGAAGGGCTCCCTCTAGCGGAATTGGGTGTAACCCTTTTCGATTTTATTGCTTCCTATGGAAAATTGAGGCTGTTTGTTTGTATTACACATAGTGTACTTGCAGGTAAAATGCATGTTCATATAATTGCAATGTATTTATGTCTCCTTCATAGTTATTCAATATAGAGCCGTTTATTGGGTTGATTTATTTTTCAGTAGACAATTGCGGATATATACATGTAACTAAATTATTTGTATCATTGTTATTTAGCAACAATCCTTGTAAAGTACAGATTTTTTTAATATTGGGGATAAGATCTAGTCACAGAGACTATAGCAAGGAAGTTGTGTCTGTTAATTATCGTAATTTTCGAATGTGTCATAATTATTGCTATGTTTACTGCTTGAATCACGTGCGATAGAATGCTAACATACCTTGATATTTAATAAACATAATTATATGACCTTCTAAAATTATATGGCCGTGTCTGTTTTTCTGCAAAATGTGAAAATGGATCTAATATTCAGTCCACGTATTTGTTAACTTGTAAGTAGTGTGCTTATTAGGCCTAATGTGGTGATTTGTGAGGAAGTGTATGTTTGTTGGGGGGTTATGGGAGGGTGTGTATGTTGCTTGTTAGGGTGTGTGTGTGTGTATGCGCGTGTGTGGGGGTATTTGTGTGAGTATAGTAGAGGCAGTTCCGTCACTTAAAGTTGCACTCGTTCATGGAGCAAATTCATTCAACTCCCTCGAAGACGACTTAAAGCCGTCGCTCCCCTGGTTGCTTACTTACAAGCACATGCTTTCTAAGAAGTCAGGTAAAACAACAACAAAAACAACTAGTTCCCTCCCATAACAAAAATATATGTGTGGGGGAACTTTTTGGTTCTCCATGAATCGACCTTTGCCACAACTTTATCCCTCCTCATTTAGCTTATGGGGGTACGCGACTTTTAGTATGTTTTTGGGTGTGAAGGTGTGGGATGCATTATAGGCTATTCAAGGGGAATTATGTGGGCGTGTGTGTTCGATGAGTGAGGGTGTGGGTGAGGCTATGTGTGGAGAAGAAAAGGCGAGTGAGAGATTTCCTTCATAAGTGGTCAGCGGAAAAATGCGTTTTATAAGAAAGGCGACCTACCCTATCACCATTAGGCATATATTGTTTTTGCGAATGATAAAAATGATAAAAATAATAACAATCATAATAATGACATCAATTATAACAATAATGATAACAATAATTATAGTTATAATAATGACACAATTATATGGATAATAATAATGATACTAATAATAATAATAGCAATAATAATAATAATGATAATAATATATAATAATAACAGTTTTGTTTACTAGGGAATCTTCCTCAGCTTCAATGCTGTTCTTCCTGAGGACCTGCAATCATTGTTATTCCAGCGATTGTCAGGTACCTATAATTTACGCCGGGTTAATGCCCTGCCAAATGACGTTAGTGCCGGGCTGGGATTCGAAACTTCAATCCCTGGATTAAGAGTCAAATGAATGAACTACTATACCACCACACCTCCACAATATCCACACTTTCAATAACAACAACGTCAACAAGAGGAGAAAGTAGATAATGAAGAAGAAGAAGAGGGAGAAGGGGAGAAGAAGAACAGGAGGAGAAGGAGGAAGAAGAGTAAGAAGAAAAAGCGAAAAGGAGAACAGAAAAGGAGAAAAGGAAGAACAAGGAAGAGAAAGAAGAGGATAAGGAAGAGAAGAAAAGTATAAAAGGTAGAAGGAGATGGAGGAGTAGGATCGAAAAGAAGAAGAATGTTAAGATCAGGAGGAGATGAAGAAGAAGAAAAAAGAACATATAATAGAAAATGAAGACGGAGATAAAAAGATGGGAACAGGCTAGCCCTGGACAAAGGTAGTTTAATATAAGGTTGTATTTTTAAAGAATAATTCACAATTCTGGTAGCTTATTTGTGTGTTTTTATTTTGTTAGTTTTTCAGAGCAGAAAGTCTAGAATGAATAACTAAGTTATTCGTTCAGTTATGTTTTGGGAGAGTTTTTCTTTCTATCTTTTTCCATCTTACCAACGTGATCATCAATTTCACATCTTGGACCAAAAATAATATAGGGAAATCATTCCTTGTAATCGTTATTGATTTGAAATTGCTCACGATATTAAGCTTGAGCAATACCGAAAATACAGATTTGATAGCAAAAATTAAGATGTTAGCCTCAAGTAAAACGTGTAAAGAGATAGAGAGATAGATAAGAGAGAGGGGGATAAAGAGCGAATGGGGAGAGAGGAGAGAAAGAGTTATGGAGACAGAGACAGAGAAGGGAGAGACAGAGAGAGTGGATCGAGAGGGGGAGAGAGAACGGGGAGAGGATACAAAGTGAGAGGGGCAGGGAGAGAGAGACATAGAAGGGGAGACAGAGAATGGGAACGATCAAGAGGGGGTGGGGGAAAGAAAGTGGGATAAAGAGCGAGAGGGGAGAGATGACAGAGAGAGAGAAGGGGGAGACAGAGAATTGGGAGCGAGAGGGGTAACAGAGTGAGAGAGAGAGGGAAGGGGGAAGAGGGAGGATTAAACAAGTGAAAAACACAGGGAACCGAGATGAATGAGACAGGCGCGGATCCAGGGAGGCCGAGCGGGCCTTGCCCCCAGCAAAAAAAAAAAAAAAAAAGAGAGAAAGAGAGAGAGGAAAAGAAGGGAAAGAAGGAAGAAGAAAAGAAAAGGGGAAAAGAAGGAGATCGGGGGAGGGGCCGAAAGGGCCTTGCCTCCCAGGCTGTTGCCTCCCTCCCCCATCAAAAAAATAAGAGAGAAGGAAGGAAAGGGAAAGAAAAAAGGAAAAGAGGAGATAAAGGGAAGGAAAAAAAAGAGGAAGAAGAAAATAAAAGAAGGGGGATATCAGCTGCAATTTTCCCGCCAACAAGTTGTGGATCGGGGGCCCTTGCCTCTACCCCCTGGATGCTCATCTGACGGTAATTTAATGCCTAAAACCCCTGAGCTTCTGGGGGCTCCGCCCCCTGGACCCGACGCTAATTAGTGTCCTGCTAGTGTCACAAATAAGGTTTAAAAAATGCTCATCTGACCGTAATTAAACGCCTAAAACCCCTGAGCTTCCGGGGGCTCTGCCCCCTGGACCCAACCAAGGGCCCCAAGGCGGGCCCCTGGATACTTACCTGACCGTAATTAAATGCCTAAAATGCTTGAGCTTGCGGGGGCCTCGCCCCCTTGACCCTCGCCAATTAGTGACCGGCGAGTGTCACAAATAAGGTATAAAAAATGCTCATCTGACCGTAATTAAACGCCTAAAACCCCTGAGCTTCCGGGGCTCTGCCCCCTGGACCCAACCAAGGGCCCCAAGGCGGGCCCCTGGATACTCACCTGACCGTAATTAAATGCCTAAAACCCCGCTTCCGGGGGCTCCGCCCCCTCGACCCCACCAGGGGCCCTAAGGCGGCCCCTGAATACTTATCTGACCGTTATAAAATGCCTAAAACCCCTGAGCTTCTGGGGGCTCCGCCCCCTGGACCCCACACCAATTATTGTCCTGCCAGTGTCACACCACGCCAATTAGTGACCTGCGAGTGTCACAAATAAGGTATCTAGATATGCTCATCTGACCGTAATTAAGTGTCTAAAACCCCTAAGCTTCTGGGGGTCCGCCCCCTCGACCCCACCAGGGGGTCTAAGGTACGCCCCTGAATGCTTATCTGACCGTTATAAAATACCTTAAATCCCTGAGTTTCAGGGGGCTCAGCCCCCTGGACCCCACGCCAATGAGTGACCTGCCAGTGTCATGAATAAGGTATCAAAATATGCTCAGCTGGCCGTAATTAAATGCCCATATCCCCTGAGCTTCCAGGGCCTCCGCCCTTTGATCCCTGCCGGCGCTTTGCCCCTAGACCCCACGCCAATTTGCGCTACGCTCTACTTGATCACAAATACTTTAGCGTCCCCCACCCACTTTGAAAAACGTTCAGTGGGGCCTAGAGGTAAGAATGGGGAGATGCAGATTTTTTGTCTGCCCCCCCCCCCGTTTTTGCTCATTACGCCACTGCTGGTCACCATTACGTACCAATATTTGGCTTGCATAATTTCAAATTTGGGCCTCCCCCCTAAGAAATCCTGGATCCGCGCCTGGAATGAGAGAGGAAAAGATGGGAAGAAGTCAATATGCCAACTGAAAGAGGGAAAGAGGAGAGAGAGAGAGAGAGAAGGCATGCAGAGGGATAACATGAATTATGAGACTAGCTGCATGACAGGTATAAACGAGAATGGGATGAAGAGGTGATCAATGCAACTATATGTGTGTGCCTGGTAGGGAACTGATTCGAACCTTCATGGTTAAAGCTAATCTTGAGCTCTGGTATAATATAATCAATCATACAAAAACAACAATATCAAAAATGAAGCACAAAAGGAATCATGTAATAAATCAGCAAAGCGTTCAAAATAAATTAATCGAACCAAATCAGCATATACGAGGTCAGGAAATGACGATGCTAATGATGGTGACGATGATGAAAACGATGACGGTGATGATGACAGCGATGATGGCGAAGACGATGATGAAGACGGCGATGATGACAAAAAAGATTCTGAAAACGGCGATGATGACAGAGACGATGATGAAGACGGCGATGATGAGGGAGACGATTATGAAGACGATGAGACAGTCAATAGATGAACACAGCAATGTTGAGTCGATAATAAACAGTTGTCAAAACAATTAAATGCAGGGTGAGAAAAACCATAGATCACAAATGTTCTATTCTCACTGCACGGAGTCGAATAAAAGGCGAAGTCAATGAAGAGCAAAAGAGTCAAAAATAAATCTTGCAAAAATGCAAGACGTAATCGGTGAGCAAGTCCCCTACCAGAGGTGCAGGGAACAAAATCGTTAAGTCCTCGTTGGACGAAAATTCAACCGGCACTATATACGAAACACAGTAACGACCTGTGTGTACCGATAAAAATAATCCCTCTGATTCCCACATGGAAAATCAAAGCGAAGTCCCAATCACTACTGAAGCGTGATTGGTTGAATTATAATTTGAAATACGCGTATACAATAAAATGTCAGTATACGCGCTATACATTATAATGAAAACTCTACGTCACAATAGAATATACAGTATGTATTAAGAGGTCAGTATGTATTAACGAACCGCTGTCTGCAAAGCCAGACAGCGGAGCGAAAAAGTACCACGGAAGGGAAATTAATTATCTCTAGCCGCCATCTTGAAAATGGGATGACAATACTTATGACACATATACACATCAATGCATAAAACGTTATTATACATGCAAAAGTTAAAAATCGTGACATTTGGCCACTACTGGCCTATATTTTCACTTTCAATAAGATCTCATAAGTTTGAGGAATAACCACATTGGATGGGGTAAGTTCGCCCCTCAATGCGGGGCAAGTCCGCCCCCGGGTGAACACGACCCTAAAAAACGGGCGAACTAGCGATATGGGGCTGTTATCGTCGTTTATCTCGTTCTAGGCAAAATGTACAACCAATGTTGACTTGTTTCCGCATATTTTAGGAGACACATACCATACCCTTTTAACAACAAAAGCTAACATAACCACCTTCATCAATGTCTACCGGTAAATACAAGAAATGCAATGACAACATTTTGTACGTACGAGACCTTGAAATGATTTTTTTTCGTTTATCAAAGAGCACATGTCATCGTGCCGTTGTATGTTGTGCGGTATAGCTAGTTTGTCATTACATTATCAGCGAAAGTTTTATCACCACAATGCTAAGAATCACTTAGAGGGCGGACTTGCCCCCAGGTCGGACTAGCCCCGCTCTCCCCTCACTGTGAACATGACGGACAAAGAAAGAGGACAAAATATACAGTTCCTCATTCTACCCTCAACAATCGCTGTGGTAGACAAAATGTGTAGAACAGGTGTCACATGCATATTCACCTGTTCTACTTATTTTACATAATAGCAGTGAAGGGATGTTTCCTTTGTCTACCACAGCAATTGTGGAGGGTAGAATGAGGACTGTATATTTTGTCCTCTTTCTTTGTCCGTCATGTTCACAGTGCCTACTAACTGGCCTATTGAACTATCTATTGAGGAAAAAGAGAGAGAGAGAGAGAGACGCCGAGAAGGAAATTCCTACATGTATATAGCTAAGAGCCTACAGGGGAATTGGATAGATGAGAGTATATCTTCAAATATTTTCTCCTTAGCATGTAGAGTATAATATTTTTCGTTCCCCTCCCCAGACCATCCACCCTTGATACGATTAATTATGTTTTGCTCACATAACCTTGCAAATTTGTCGTCGCAAAATGTAGCCCCGCCCTAAATTCTTTCTGTAAACATTGCACTGCCATTGCCTGTGGCATATTTGATCGACAAAGGTATACAGCGAGTATTTATTAACAATTTATGGCAAAAAGAGATGGTAATGCTAATTGGGGGGGGGGGCTCAAGGGAGGGGGTGGGGTGTTGAGTAAAAACAATTCTCCTTACCATGCTCCTTGTCTATCTAATCAGCTCAACTTTTCTGTTGAGTGGGCTTGTACTTTAACAACAAGCAAGAAGAAGCAATTTTTCAATTTTGATGGTGATGATGATGACGAAGATGATGACAATATATTTTGGGAATGTTTGTAATGACATCATAATAACTTTGTAGAAATCCAGGGTCAAAATTAAAATTCCTTGATAAATAACAATAATATTATACTACAACTCATTTTACGACCGAATCTGCCGACTTACTCTCGTTTGTTGTCTAATTTCTGCAATGGTGCTTTATATATTGTATTTGCATATGTGTACACATTGATAATCAATGAAATAACTGTAACCAGACGATAAACCCTTTTAAAGTGCACATGTAGAGGGATCGTAGTCTAGTGGATACGTCATCGGACTGTGAATCACATGGTTTGCGGTTCGAGTCCAGCCTAGGCACCTTAGGTCCTTTGGCAAGACAAAAATAATCTACATTTGCTACGCTCTACCCAGGTGTAGTAAATGGGTAACCGATATAAATTTATTCCTTGAAAACTTTCAGCGCCTTAGGGCAGCTGAGCTAAAGCCAGGGTAATAATAAGGCGCCTTATGCATCCTCTGGGATGGATATGTGCGCAATATAAATGTAGATGATGTTGATATAATTATTATGAAATACTGTGTCAGGCTTAAAGAAAAAGCCAACCATATAGACAACTACTCTTAAAGAAGGAAGAAAAATCAGAGAGGTAAACTGGTAAAATGTTGAATGAAATCGGACAAAAATAAGAATATTATGATATTATGACATGTTATCTATGCTAGTATCTTTTGAGTAGTGCCCCAAGGAAGAATGTGTCTAGGAATGAAAACAGAGTAAAGTGATATTTCTGCAAACGACAAACTGGAGAGTTGTCTGTAATTACGTCACAGTCGGTTGACGAACTTGTCAATTTGACAATCGCTCAGATGTAGTGATTTCTGCTTTCCGGCCGTACAAGTGAACTCATTACAAATGTTGGATTTCCCTTTAATCCTAAGACAGCTATCCTGGTCCTGTTGTAAAACAAATGCTCTGGCGACAATACTGTTCCACGATCAATCTCCTGCACTATCATATAACCTAACCTCAACTCTAGACCAAACAATATACCTCACCCTAACCCTAAACCTAACATAAAAACCCAATTCCAACTCTCACCTCTAACCCTGTATATTGTTTTGACGAAATAAAGCCCGAAGCGATAGACCGGTTTACTAACATACTCAAAGTTATGGACGTTTCTATCATGGCGACATAGCGACGAGTTATTCCATTAACATGCTGTTCATGAATGAACTACAATATTTGGAATCCAGTCTGCACACATTATTTGTTGCTATGTCAGGCAAGCCTCGGGCAATCTTTCGGGTTATCAAGAACTACCTTGTTTGAAAAGTATGCATACAATTTTAATATGTTAATAGGAGACCGGTCTGTTGTTGGGGTATATTAACGGAGCACACTTTCATTATCATATCCTATTCGTTTTACATATTCTTTCAAATTTGTTTGTTTCTTATTTTCCGTTTGTTAGAAATAAAGAGGAATAATGAAGAAGAAAAGGAGTGCTTCTATATTGATTTCGTTTTAGAGATAAAAAATGATAATAAAAATGTCAATGTAATTAATACCACGTGCTTCTATTTTGCATTGACTTTTTCTTTGCTATTTTTTTTACGGAAACACTTGCTTTCCTAGAAAAAAAAATGATCATGCCTTTTTTTTTTTTTTACAGACTATGTTTGTTTTGTTGTTGTTGTTTGTTTTTTTTATTTTGTTTTGTTGTCACAAGTGCCAAAAATAAAAATTATTATTTATGTATATCACTTATGATTCAAACCTTAAACTAACCTTTCTTGTTTGGTTTCCTAATTCAGGCCTAATTCTTAAAACGCGGGGAAATTGGTTAAATAAAACGTTTACAATTGCCACTTTTAATTTTTGCTGGTTGTTTTCCATAATAAAACAAAATATTGATGATGCTCTAAACTCCACTTTTGATGAAAAAGGGGTATGAATCCAATTTCTCTAATTGTTTTGTGAAATAAATCTTTCTTATTTCCTTAATTCCGTCTATTTATCTCTCTCTCTCTGTGCCGGGACTCCCGCTTGGTAATGTTGTTCCAAAGTGAATCATAATCTTTTCTCGAGGGAAATATTCGGCATATGTCCTGTTTCGAAGGTGTTACAGCGGAAGCTCAATCTTAAAGGAAATGTCACAAATTTTCTAATCCTATGGAGGCACACAAGAGTATGGAAATTCAAATCACTTGATTAAGATAATTTTGTTCCTTTTGACACAAAAATATCAGATATTAGGAAAATATGTGTATGCTTATTTTTATATGTATAATTTTATTTCTGTTTTGCAAGGAAAACTTGAAATAAGATTTTTACAAAAAATACAAACAGATAGATAACCGTGGTAGAAATAATGCACACAAAGTCAAAGAAACTGTAGAATATGATATATAAATATACGAATAACAATGTGGTACTATCAAATGATTACAAATTATCATGTAAGATCGTCAGTATATATTTCATAATGATTTTATTTAACATTAGAGTAGTAGACATATGAAAGATCGGTAGATTTGATATCTATGAAACTAAGGAAAGATAATGAAAGATAATAATGATGCCATTATTTGCTAGCCGAATATTTCAAATGCTTGGCGATGGATAAAAAATTACAAACAAAATATTTACCTCAAGATAATAGAAAATAAATCATTGACAAAGGAAACACTGACGAAGAGTTCAGTTTTTCAGTAAATCAAAATATATTTGGTTTCAATATACCCATTAATCAGTGTTTATCGTCATCATTGACAGTGGTCTAGCATTAGAGTTGTTTTATGATTTTGCCTTATGATGATCACGATGTCACGATCTCATTCCGTGTGTTCATCTTATTCTTTCTTTATTTCTTTACTTATTTATCTCCTTCTTGCTCTCTTCTCTCTTTCTTTCATTCTTTCTTCTTTTTCATATTTATCTTCTTCTTCTTTTTCGGGATTTGTTGTTTGTTTGTCTTTCTCTCTCTCTCTCTCTTTCTCTCTCTTTGGAAATACTTAATCTGTTCCTGAAAACAAAATTATTAATTGATATTAAGTAATATTTCTATAATAATTTTTTTTTCTTGCATTCGAATATATACAGGGACAATAATTTATGGTTATTTACTTCCTTAAAGAGTGCACACGTGTAATGAGAGTGCCGTAAACAATACAATAATTATTTTAAACAAATGTTAATACATTTGACAAGCAAATTATACATGGGCAAAACAATGAATAACAAAGAATATTGAAAGTAAAAACAACTGCTTTTAAATTAATCGTAAAATAACTGATAAACAATTAAATGTAAAATAACCGATATAGAGTTAAATGTAAAATAACTGATTTACAATCAAATGTAAAATAACTGATTTACAATAAATGTAAAATAACTGCTAAAATTGTCAAAAAGCCTCTTCTTCATTTATTTATTTACGAAATTAATCATTGTCGCATGTAAAAGGGACATGGGTCCCATAATATTATTTTATTTTTCTGTTTATTGACGTTTTGAGGGGGAGGAGTTGGAATGTGTTTTAAGAGCATTGAGTTTTATTGATAAAGGCCGAGATTTGATTAATTAAATCTAATTTAATCAACCACACACAACATAAGCATCTTCAACCAATCTACGATCGTTCACTATGTCCTAGCTTTAATTTACGGAAGTAATCTATAAATAGATCATGCAATACAATCCATGTGGACAGCCATGAAAAAATTATACCCAGGGCATTTGTAGACCACACTGCGCTAAATCCGGTACTTTCCCTCCATACCCACTCACCTCCGAAATTAGATTTTGGTTGAGATGAAAATACTCTGGTACAAATTTTGCATGAAAACACTAGACAAATCATGGCGCAAAATACCCATCCTGTTTATTCAAACCTAAGTTTAACAAATCACTGATATATAAGGGTTGGTTGATTGAGGGTTTGTCATTGCAAGAACGGTAGTCGGTTGGGCATCAGAAGTGTGAGAGAAATCAAGTCGCCATATCACCTCTTTCAAAATTATACAAGTATCTGAAGAAGTAATACTTAATGGTCTAGCTGAGACAAAGTGTCATTGAAGTTGTTCGTAAGATTTTTTTTATAGGAAAAGAGCGGAGTTTAGTCTTGAGGATCCACTGAGCAATACTGTGCAATACCAGCGTACAGAGTTTTCAACGAAAGAGTGCTTACCCGTTTGAAGCTTCAAATCAAAATGGTACTTTTATTTTTTATTTTTATTGAATTTAAGCATTAACTGCTCTTTTTCTCCATCTATCATCTTTCTATCCCTGTATCATTGTACATGTATATGTGTGATTTCACTCTGCCTTTGTATATTCTTAAATGTTTTCTTTTTTCTATTCCTCACTCTTAAGAACATATTTGAATAATAAAAACAGCTCTTTAGCTTTCTTTTAGGTTTGTTGTTAATGTGGTTGTTGTGGTTGGGAGGGGCACTTCTGAGTTGTCAATAACTTTTTCATCTAATGTTTCTATCTCTGTGCAGTTACATCTAATCTGAATTTGTATGGGTATTTTGTCTTTTATGTTGTTTTTTCTGTTGGTTTTTACCTTATCTGTTTGTATTTTCATGATATCTATAAAAATTCATTCACAGTCGCATTGACATTACCACTCATTAATGGTTGGCAGTGTACAATCTTCATCAGTAAATGTAGAAAATTAATGCATGACCATTTCATGCTAAACAAAAACTGTTCAATGTCCAGCAGCGACACCCCCAATTAAAAACATTCCTAGCTACGCCACTGCCAGATACCTTCAGCATTACGCTATAGATTCGAAGTCCTGTTATATAAACTCCAATGACACTTCCGCAATCTTCATCGGTTGTTATATTATGATCTATCTTTGGTAGAAACTAAGAGGAATTTCCTGGAAAGAAATGTGACTTGATAACAAATAATTTTAAAAAATGTGCATATATATTATTTTTGGATTAAATTACCGAAAAAGTGCTTATGAAATGTTACATTTGACCGAAACTTCTATTAGCTAATTTAATGTTTCCTTTTCCTGTACACTTTGTTGCATAAGCATCTCCAATTCATGCCATGGTCAAGAAGTGAATAAATTTCCTTTCCTTTTACTGTACAAACAATAATTTTATTACGATCATAAAATTACCTTCTATGTTTTATTGATAGTTATGGTTACATTACTATGTGCATGTTTATATTAATGCTTGTAACAATATTTAAGCAGGATTTGATGACCTAATCTTTTAATTACACAATGCTAGGCCTGAATATTTTTCGGGAGGAGGATATCGTTATTCTCTGTTTGTATGTTTGTTTGTTGTTGTTTTTTGTCTTACTTTGTTTTGTTTTGTCGTGGTTCGTTATATTATTGCCATTTTATTTAACTTTTAAATGATTTTATGATAATTTATGTTTTCTTATTATTTTCTTTTTTAGAAAATGTATCAACATACCGACCTTGTCTTACTCATTCTCGCCGCAATGACGTCACACTGCCTAGCTTTCTCTGTTGGAAGACACCATTCTGATAATGAGGTAGTATCCGAAATCCAGTCGTCACTACCAAGCCATAAAACATATGTAAAAAGTAATACAGAATTAGTAGGCCACGCGTTTCTCGTGAACGCGAAAGAAATCGACGCATCCCGACAAGGGCTCTCCTTTGGTGGGGATCAGGAGGGAAAAGAAATCTCGTCTAAAAGTGATCTTTATGAAGAAATAAAGGAAGCAGTCTACCTCACAGTGAAACCTAACTCAAAGGATAATCCTATAATAGACACCAGTTCCGGAAACACTCTCTCATTCACTTCCTCAAGAATAGAACCAAACACAGCATTTAATTTGGATGCCATGGCCGTCGAGAGCGCTACAACAGTTCCTTTTATGAGTGGTAGTGGAGAAAATGAACTCGTCGAGGTTGCAAGCACAATTAGTTTTACGAATATAGCATCTGGTGCCACTGCTGGTTCAATGCGCATCAAGAGGAATGCTGACGCACCGAACCTTGATCAGGCGGACACCGCTACCGAAGAGGACGATGCAACGGCGACTGAAGCCTGCAGGAACCCGTCAGAGCGAGAGCTTTATGAGATGCTGCACGGCCAAACTATTGCTGGCAGTGGTACAGCGGGAAGCGACATCCAGCATTCCTACCTTAACAACACATGCCCTAGGTCGCTGCTGTTGGACCGTAATCAGAAGCCTCTCGAGTCCAGAGCGCTATGTCCTTTTGTCATGGACACAGATACAGATGTAGAGAGGTAAGACCTTATAGCTTTAAAGCCTTTGATCGTTCAGCTATGACGCGGTTATCCACAGCAAAAAAAAAACCGCTTTTACGTTTAAATGAATAGCAACTGCGCGGGTTTTTTTAATTAGGAAGAAAAAGAATTCTAATTAACGTTACCGAAGCTGTAAATAATGCAAAATACAAAACTAAGTTAGTTGATCGATGAAAACCCAAATTGATTTAGAAATCAATTCTTCTCTCTATGTAATACACGTACTTTATTGCAACGCTGACCTCTTTCAAAAAGTGAAAAATAATTCGCTTGTTGAATGCGGTCACCCATTAGGATAAAGTAGAAGGAAAAGAGGGGAAGAGTTAAACAATTATGAGAGACTTTATTGCACCGGAATTAAATATAATTCATATTTAAAATTGTTTGCCTAAGAGTTACTGTGAATCGATCGTTTGTCAGTTTGTTCTTTAATAATAATAATAATAATCTTTATTTTTGTAATAATCTATTTAATAATAATCTTTTAAAGTCCACTCCAAATTTTATTTTACCGAAAATGAAAATTCCTTTTGCCCAATTGATCGTGAGCCCGGCAGCAACTGAGTAGCGCCAGATCGACATTGCTCTATCCCCTAATTGTTGAACGCCAAACAAGGTAGCAGCAACTCCCATCTTTTAACGTCTTTTGGTATGACACGGCCGGGGTTCGAACCCACGACCTCCCAGTTGTGAGGCGGACGCTCTACTGACTGAGCCAACACACAACAACGTGTTAACGGTCATCTATATGGGCTCGCACGTGTTCTCCATTTGCCTCTACCTCTCTATCCACACTTCGGTTGCTCGTTTGCTACACGTGCAATCTTGCACAAAACACTAGCTACCCACCACTTGACTGGGGGACTGTTTTGGGCTACACAATAGCTTTGCACAATAGCTTTGTCTTGATTAGCTCCTTGCCAACCTTTTTAACACCTGTATTGATCAATATTACAGTGGAAATATTTGACAAATAATCTTGAGGTCCTTGGTATATACATCCCATGATAAATTTAATGTAGCACCGGGAGATTGTGGCATGGAAAGAGTTAACGTCGTAATGTTTATTTTCTTCATCTCTCAGATACCCGCAAGACATCCTTTCCGCGAGATGCGCGTGCCGTGATTGTATTAACCCTTACAACAATGGCTTCATTAGTAACCCCGGCGTTGACTGCAAGCCAGTTGTACGCGAGATGGAGACGCTTCGACGCGGACAATGTGTGGATGGTGTTTACCGGTAAGTTCGCAATCAGTAATAAAGGCTGCTTATCTGTAAGTCCACATTTGAGAATGATGTTGAACAGAAAATTATTTCCAGTTGGAAATTAGAGACTCAGGAGGGTACGTTTGTGTAGATGGGTTTTACAAACGTGTATCAATCAGATAGATTATTTACGTCCAGATGCGTCATCATGCGTCACCATCTGTCCTTTAACGTCACTATCCGAAAGATGTGACTCGGTTTCGAGCCGGGGTCGCGTGAGCTAGTTTGTAGGCGAAGACAGAGAGCTGACCAAGTGTACATGCCGCTAGTCAACTGACATCTCCCTCGTTAAAGTCGGGAATTAATATGCTTTACGTTGTCACTATTGAAACAAAAACGAAAATGCAAAAAATATATATCTTAAAAACCTTCAGATTTGACTAATTTTTTTCTTTTATGGTCCATTTAATCTAAAACTTTAAATCACTTAATTCTTTAAAATATTCTATTCCAGTTGCTTTCAACTACAGACATGAAATGTAAAGTGTATCACAACTTGTACACGTCTTTCCCCACATTCATTTGTATCTTTCTCCCTCTCTATTCTTTTTAACTATATATAGTTATAATAAGCAGACAACCAAAGTTCCAGTGGCTTGTGTATGTGCCAGGAGGCGTGCACAATGAGGGTTTCAAGTTTGAAACAAGAGGACCAACTACCTAATGACGAACTGTGACTTCATCTTCTCTACATTTCATATCAAATGAGCGCGTCCTTTCATTCAGTACTAACGGGTGCCGTAGGTTATCTTTGTCTTTGTAATTTATTGACTACTTAAAACGATAGCGTATTCAGAGAGATAGTTGTGACACGCGAATGTATACGTATGCGCGAGATGGGTCATAGGTTAAATAATGGAGCTCCAATAGTTCCCTCCCGGGTACAATTTGTAAGAGAGGAAACTATTTGTGAGTTTTATGAAATGCCTGACCAATCAGTAGCAACTTCCGGTGACGTAACTATCTCTCTCAAGTAGATATGGTTAAAACTATTGACAAATCCTTTTAATTATGAAGGATTATGATATACTTGTTCAAAATGATTTCATGTTTATTGTACCTCATCGTCGATATGATAGTGTGATTATGAATCTATTTATCTATTTATCTATTTATCTATTTATGCGTGTGTGAGTATTTATTTATGTGATATTTACCTCTGTATTTAAAAAGATAATGACATGCGTATTTGAACTGTTCCTTCTGTGAAGGCTTCGTTGAAGGAAGTTGATAGTGAATTCGGTATATGAGTTTCTTGGGCCATACTCAGGAATAACAAATTTGGTCAAATATATTTCTCTTTTTTTCAACATATTCATATGACACTCTGTCTCTGTACTGAGATCCGAGTGTCAGATATAGTTGGGAATTTTGCTGCTGACTACAGAAATGACGAATGTTTAATCTTTTAGAGATTTGCAATGGATTAAAACAAATTCTTCTGTCACGAAAAAAACGGGATGACATTTTATTTGTTTTCAAGCTATTGATATATATTTTTATATTTATTCGTTTGTATTATTATCTGTGTTTATAATATCATTTCTATGAAATGACATATTGTGCTATCTACTATGTAATGTTCTTGTTCTTTTATGAACTCACATGTAAAACAAAATGATTAGTTGTTAATCATAAAACATCATAAGCACTTATAGTGCCTATTTATTATTTATAACATATTGTTTTATCTACTATGAAATGTTATTGATCTTTTATGAACTGACATGTAAAACAAAATGATTAATTGTTAATCATGAACCATCATAAGCACTTATAGTGCCTATTTAATGTATGAATCTTAGGAAGCCTCTTTATTCAGGTAAGAAGTAACCCGGTTGATGTATATCACATAAATGTCTTCCGGTGGAGGAATTTGTTCCACCTTTCAAGAAATTTCCAAAAAGGGATGAGAGCAATAGAAAACTTTGATTTAAGCTACGAAACCATTATTCTCCCATTTCATTTCTCATAAAATAAATGTATATATATATATAATGAGTTTGAATATTACTATTATACGTTTTAGAGGGCGAAGGTAACAACAAAATAGATTATTATAAACTTGTAAATTATTATTAATGTAGTATTTCCCTATTTGTATGTAAACCTGAGATGGTATTCACTCTGTCATGTGGTAATGATAGATCAAAAAGAAAGTTATTAACAATGAGAAACCGGGCTACTTTTGACCTGAATGAAGGGCTCCCTCTAGCGGAATTGGGTGTAACCCTTTTCGATTTTATTGCTTCCTATGGAAAATTGAGGCTGTTTGTTTGTATTACACATAGTGTACTTGCAGGTAAAATGCATGTTCATATAATTGCAATGTATTTATGTCTCGTTCATAGTTATTCAATATAGAGCCGTTTATTGGGTTGATTTATTTTTCAGTAGACAATTGCGGATATATACATGTAACTAAATTATTTGTATCATTGTTATTTAGCAACAATCCTTGTAAAGTACAGATTTTTTTTAATATTTGGGGTAAGATCTAGATACCGAGACTTTAGCAAGGAAGTTGTGTCTGTTAATTATCGTAATTTTCGAATGTGTCATAATTATTGCTATGTTTACTGCTTGAATCACGTGTGATAGAATGCTAACATACCTTGATATTTAATAAACATATATGACCTTCTAAAATGTTATTGCCGTGTCTGTTTTTCTGCAAAATGTGAAAATGGATCTAATATTCAGTCCACGTATTTGTTAACTTGTAAGTAGTATGCTTATTAGGCCTAATGTGGTGATTTGTGAGGAAGTGTATGTGTGTTGGGGGGTTATGGGAGGGTGTGTGTGTTGCTTGTTAGGGTGTGTGTGTGTGTGTATGCGTGTGTGTGGGGGGTATTTGTGTGAGTATAGTAGAGGCAGTTCCGTCACTTAAAGTTGCACTCGTTCATGGAGCAAATTCATTCAACTCCCTCGAAGACGACTTAAAGCCGTCGCTCCCCTGGTTGCTTACTTACAAGCACATGCTTTCTAAGAAGTCAGGTAAAACAACAACAAAAACAACTAGTTCCCTCTCATAACAAAAATATATGTGTGAGGTCACATGTTGGTTCTCCATGAATCGACCTTTGTCACAACTTTATCACTCCTCATTTAGCTTATGGGGGTACGCGACTTTTGGTATGTTTTTGGGTGTGAGGGTGTGGGATGCATTATAGGCTATTCAAGGGGAATTATGTGGGCGTGTGTGTTCGATGAGTGAGGGTGTGGGTGAGGCTATGTGTGGAGAAGAAAAGGCGAGTGAATGATTTCCTTCATAAGTGGTCAGCGGGAAAATGCGTTTTATAAGAAAAGCGACCTACCCTATCACCATTAGGCATATATTGTTTTTGCGAATGATAAAAAATGATAAAAATAATAACAATCATAATAATGACATCAATTATAACAATAATGATAACAATAATTATAGTTATAATAATGACACAATGATATGGATAATAATAATGATAGTAATAATATTAATAGCAATAATAATAATAATGATAATAATATATAATAATAACAGTTTTGTTTACTAAGGGAATCTTCCTCAGCTTCAATGCTGTTCTTCCTGAGGACCTGCAATCATTGTTATTCCAGCGATTGTCAGGTACCTATTTACGCCCGGTTAATGCCCTGCCAAATGACGTTAGTGCCGGGCTGGGATTCGAACCTTCAATCCTTGGATTAAGAGTCAAATGAATGAACTACTATACCACCACACCTCCACAATATCCACACTTTCAATAACAACGTCAACAAGAGGAGAAAGTAGATAATGAAGAAGAAGAAGAGGGAGAAGGGGAGAAGAAGAACAGGAGGAGAAGGAGGAAGAAGAGTAAGAAGAAAAAGCGAAAAGGAGAACAGAAAAGGAGAAAAGGAAGAACAAGGAAGAGAAAGAAGAGGATAAGGAAGAGAAGAAAAGTATAAAAGGTAGAAGGAGATGGAGGAGTAGGATCGAAAAGAAGAAGAATGTTAAGATCAGGAGGAGATGATGAAGAAGAAAAAAGAACATATAATAGAAAATGAAGACGGAGATAAAAAAAGATGGGAACAGGCTAGCCCTGGACAAAGGTAGTTTAATATAAGGATGTATTTTTAAAGAATAATTCACAATTCTGGTAGCTTATTTGTGTGTTTTTTTATTTTGTTAGTTTTTCAGAGCAGAAAGTCTAGAATGAATAACTAAGTTATTCGTTCAGTTATGTTTTGGGAGAGTTTTTCTTTCTATCTTTTTCCATCTTACCAACGTGATCATCAATTTCACATCTTGGACCAAAAAAATAATATAGGGAAATCATTTATGTAATCGTTATTGATTTGAAATTGCTCACGATTTTAAGCTTGAGCAATACCGAAAATACAGATTTGATAGCAAAAAATTAAGATGTTAGCCTCAAGTAAAACGTGTAAAGAGATAGAGAGATAGATAAGAGAGAGGGGGATAAAGAGCGAATGGGGAGAGAGGAGAGAAAGAGTTATGGAGACAGAGAGAGTGGATCGAGAGGGGAGAGAGAAAGGGGGAGAGGATACAAAGTGAGAGGGGCAGGGGAGAGAGAGACAGAGAAGGGGGAGACAGAGAATGGGAACGATCGAGAGGGGGTGGGGAGAGAAAGTGGGATAAAGAGCAAGAGGGGAGAGATGACAGAGAGAGAGAAGGGGGAGACAGAGAATTGGGATCGAGAGGGGTAAGAGAGTGAGAGAGAGAGAAAAGGGGGAGAGAGAGGGGAAAGAGGAAAGAGGGGGGATTTAAAAAGTCAAAAGCAGATGGAGCCGAGATGAATGAGAGAGGAAAAGATGGGAAGAAGTCAGTATGCCAACTGAGAGAGGGAAAGAGAGAGAGAAGGCATGCAGAGGGATAACATGAATTATGAGACTAGCTGCATGACAGGTATAAAAGAGAATGGGATGAAGAGGTGATCAATGCAACTATATGTGTGTGCCGGGTAATGTATACGGCATTGATTCGAACCTTCATGGTTAATGCTAATCTTGAGCTCTGGTATAACATAATCAATCATACAAAAACAACAATATCAAAAATGAAGCACAAAAGGAATCATGTAATAAATCAGCAAAGCGTTCAAGATAAATTAATCGAACCAAATCAGCATCTACGAGGTCAGGAAATGACGATGCTAACGATGGTGACGATGATGAAAACGATGACGGCGATGATGACAGCGATGATGACGAAGACGATGATGAAGACGGCGATGATGACGGAGATAGTGATGAAGACGGCAATGATGACAGAGGTGATGATGAAGACGGCGATGATGAGAGAAACGATTATGAAGTCGATGAGACAGTCAATAGATGAACACAGCAATGTTGAGTCGATAATAAACAGTTGTCAAAACAATTAAAATGCAGGGTGAGAAAAACCATAGATCACAAATGTTCTTTTCTCACTGCACGGAGCCGAATAAAGGCGAAGTCAATGAAGAGCAAAAGAGTCAAAAATAAATCTTGCAAAAATGCAAGACGTAATCGGTGAGCAAGTCCCCTGCCAGTGGTGCAGGGAACAAAGTCGTTAAGTCCTCGTTGGACGAAAATTCAACCGGCACTATATACGAAACACAGTAACGACCTGTGTGTACCGATAAAAATAATCCCTCTGATTCCCACATGGAAAATCAAAGCTAACCCTCAATCACTACTGAAGCGTGATTGGTTGAATTATAATATCAAATACGCGTATACAATAAAATGTCAGTATACGCGTTATACGTTATAATGAAAGCTCTACGTCACAATAGAATATATTTACGAACCGCTGTCTGCAAAGCCACACAGCGGGGTTGAAAAGTACCACGCAAGGGAAATTAATTATCCCTAGCCGCCATCTTGAAAACGGGATGACAATACTTATGAAACATGTACAAATCAATGCATAAAACGTTATTATCCATGCAACAGTTAAAAGTCGTGACATTTGGTCACTACCGGCCTATATTTTCACTTTCAATAAGATGACATAATTAAGGAATAACCACATTGGATGGGGTAAGCTCGCCCCTCAATGCGGGGCAAGTCCGTCCCCGCGTGAACACGACCCTAAAAAACGGGCGAGCTAGCCCTATGGGGCTGTTATCGTCGTTTATCTCGTTCTAGGCAAAATGTACAACCAATGTTGACTTGCTTTCGTTTATCAAAGGGCACATGTCCTCGTGCCGTTGTATGTTGTGCGGTATGGCTAGTTTGTCATTACGTCATCAGCGAAAGTTTTATCCAATCACCACAAGGCTGAGAATCACGTAGTGGGTGGACTTGCCCCCAGGGCGGACTAGCCCCGCTCTCCCCTACTAACTGGCCTATTGAACTATTTATTGATGAAAGAGAGAGAGAGACGCGGAGGGGGAAATTCCTACATGTTTATAGCTAAGAGCCTACAGGGGGAAGTTGATAGATGAGAGTATATCTTCACATATTTTCTCCTTAGCATGTAGAGCATATTATTTTTGGTTCCACCCCCTCCCCGACCGCGGGGAACTTGGTTAAATAAAATGTTGATAAAATTTTCCCCGATAAAACGTTTACATTTGCCACATGAGATTAATAAAGCGCTGTTACCCATTCTAATTAAATGCTCAAGGCGCTTGCATACAATTGTAATGGTTCTAGGACACCTACCCCCTGGACATCCACCCCCGGATAGCCACCCCAAGTCAACTACCCCCTAGGACAATTACCCCCTAGGGCAACCACCCTCTAGGACGTCTACCCCCGGGACAACTACCCCGGACAACTACCCTCAGACAACTACCCCCTAGGACAACTACCCCCTAGGACAACTACCTCCCGGACAACTACCCCCGGACAACTACCCCCAGACAACTACCCCCTACGACAACCATCCTCATCCGGGGGTAGTTGTCCCGGGGGTAGTCGTCCTAGAGGGTGGTTGCCCTAGGGGGTAATTGTCCTAGGGGGTAGTTGACTTGGGGTGGTTATCTTAGGGTGGATGTCCATGGGGCAGGTGTCCGGATACGAATTTTAATATGTAAAGAAACCGGTATGTTGTTGTTGGGGCATATTAACGGAGCACACTTTCATTATCCTATCCAATTCGTTTTACATATTTTTTCAATTTCGTTAGTTTCTTGTCTTCCTTTTTTATATAAAAAGGAATATTGATGAAAAAAGCTTCTATATTGATTTCGTTTTAGAGATAAAAGATAATAATAGAAATGTCTATTTATATAATACCACGTGCTTCTATTTTGGATTTACTTTTTCTTTTCTATTTTTTATACGGAAACACTTTCCTAAAAGAAATTATCCTGCTTTTTGTTCAGATATCGGTGCACGTCGGCGTGTTGTTTGTTGTTGTTTGTTTTTTAATTTCGTTTTTTTTTGTCACAAGTGCCAATGAAACAATTATTATTTATGTATAGCAATTATGATTCAAACCTTGAAAAAACCTTTTTTGTTTGGTTTACTGATACAGGCCTAATTCTTAAAACGCGGGGAAATTGGTTAAATTCCCAGTAAAACGTTTTTTTTTTAAATAGCCACTTTTACTTTTTGCTGGTTGTTTTCTTTATAATAAAACAAAAATATTGGTAATGATAAATTGTGAAATAAATTCTTATTTCCTTAATTCCGTCTATTTATCTCTCTCTGTGCCGGGACTCCCGCTTGGTAATGTTGTTCCAAAGTGAATCATAATCTTTTCTCGAGAGAAATATTCGGCATATGTCCTGTTTCGAATGTGTTACAGCGGAAGCTCAATCTTAAAGGAAATGTCACAAATTTGCAAATCTTATGGAGTCACACGAGAATATGGAATGCAATTCACTTGATTAAGAAAATTGTATTCCTATTAACCACATAAATTAAGATCAAAGGAAAATATTTCTATGTTTTTCTTGTTTGTAAGTTATTTTATTCATAGGATCATAGGGTCCCCATTCCAACGTTTAAATAATGTATTATATGTATGTTCTTAAGTAAAGCTTTTATTAGGATAATTGTCGTTTCATATATTTTTTAAATTGTTTGATCATTGTTTTTTCACGACAAATTTTTATTACAGTCATAAATATTTATTTCATTATTTTATTTCTTTATTGCAATAAAAACTTGAGGTTAGATTTCAAAATACAAAATGAAAATACAAACAGATAGATAACCGTGGTAGAAACAAGGTACACAAAGTCAAAGAAATGTAGAATCTGATATATAAATATACGAATAACAATGTGCTACTATTAAATGATTACACATCCTCATGTAAGCTCGAGAGTACATATATAATAATGAATGTATTTAACATCAGAAGTGATTAGGGTGGTAGACATATGAAAGATCGGTAGAGTTGATATCTATGAAACTAAGGAAAGATAATAAATATAATAATGATGTGATTCTTTGCCAGCCGAATATTTCAAATGCTTGGCGCTGGAAAGAAAAATTACGAGCATAATAAATATGTACTTCAAGATCATTTAAAAAAATCACTGACAAAAGAAACACCGACTAAGAGTTCTGTTTTTCATTAAATCAAAATATGTTCCGTTTCTTTATACCCATAAATCAGTGTTTATCTTCATCATTGACAATGGTCTAGCAATAGAGTTGTTTTATGATTTTGCCTTATAACGATCACGATTTCACGATCCCATTCCGTGTGTTCATCTTATTCTTTCATTATTTCTTTACTTATTTCTCTCCTTCTTGCTTTTTCTCTCTATCTTTCATTCTTTCTATGCATATTTATTTATTTCTTCTTTTTCTTCTTCTTCTCCTTCGTTTTCTTTTCGTGATCTCCTTCTTCTTTTTTCTTTTTCGGGAGTTGTTGTTTGTTTGTGTGTTTATTTGTTTGTTTGCTTCTTTATTTATTTATTCATATATTTACTGATTAATCTATGTATCTATCTATTTATCTGTTTACCTATTTACTGAATAAGTTATTCGTTTATTTATTTGTCGAGCTGTTTGCCGTTGCGCTTCTGAACCAGGTTTATATACCACATGGAGAACAATTTTATTTTAAAAGATCTGATTAAGAAGACTTACATTATTCATTATATTTCTTTATTCGATCCCCACCCCTTCATTAAGGGTATGGAGAAAGTTTATCTAAGATGTTCAGTCTTTAAAATGTTTTTATTTCAATTTTTAATCGGTTGTGCAATGTTGGTGCGACTACAGCGGTTAACACCGCTATGGAAGGGGAACTGACCCTAAATTGCACCATTCTTCCATCCATAATCGTAATAGTAAAGATAACAGAGATAATCTGATTGTGTTGATAATCACAGTGGAAGGAAGGTAGGCAAGCCCCCCTTCAGCGGAAATGAGTTTGAAGAAATAGTGTTCTGTGGAACATTTCTCTTAATTTGTCTCCCTCTCTCTCTCTCACTCGCTAAGTCACTCGCGCTCTCTCTCTCTCTCTCTCTCTTTCTTTCAATTTCTCTCTCTTTGGACAATACTGAATCCGTCCCTGAAAAGAAAATTATTAATTGATACTAGTAGTAATTTGTTGTACATTAGTAGGATTATATACAGTGACAATAATGTACGGTACTTTACTTCTCTAAAGAGTGCACAAGTATGAAGAGACTGCCGTAAACAATACAACATTTTTTTTAAACATGTCAATACATTTGACATGCAAATTATACCAGGGCAAAACAATGAATAACAAAAAATATTGAAAGTAAAAACAACTGCTTTTAGATTAAAGGTAAAAAAGCTTATAAACAATTAAACGTAAAATAAGTTATGTGTAGTTAAATGTAAAATAACTGACTTTACAATTTAATGTAAAATGACTGATTTACAATTAAATGTAAAATAACTGACTTTACAATAAAATGTAAAATTACTGCTAAAAATTCAAAAAGCCTCTTCTCCATTTATTTCTTTACGAAATTAATCATTGTCGTGTAAAAGGGACATTGGGCCCCATATATTATTTTGTTTTTCTGTTTATTGACGTTTTGGGGAGGGGGAAATGAGTTTTAAAAGCCTTGAGTTTTATTGATAAAGGCCGGGATTTAATTAACTCAATCTATGTTTATCAAACCACACGCAACATTAGCATCTTCAACCAGTCTACCATCGTTCACTACGTCTTCCTTTTAATTTACGGAAGTAATCTATAAATAGAACATGCAATACAATCCATGTGCAAAGCCATGAAAAATTATACCCAGGGCAATAGTTGACTACAGTGCCCTAAATCCGGAAAATCCGGGATACATAAATCTCATGTATAATTATTATTATTATTCCCTCCATACCCACTCACCTCCGAAATTAGATTGTGGTTGAGATGAAAATCCGCTAGTACAAATTTTGCATGAAAAGACTAAAAAAATAATGGCCAAAAATACCCATCTTGTTTATTCAAACCTAAGTTTAAAAAATCACTGACATATAAGGGTTTATTGATTGAGGATTTGTCATTGCAAGAACGGTAGTCGGTTGGGCATCAGAAGTGTGAGAGAAAGCAAGTCGCCAAATCAACTTTTTCAAAATCATACAAGTACCTGAAGAAGTAATACTTAATGGTTGAGCTGAGAGAAAGTGAAATTGAAGTTATTCTTAAGATTATTTTATAGAAAAAGAGCCGGGTTTAGCTTTGCGGATCCACTGAGATTTGTGCAATACCAGCGTAAAGAGTTTCATCGAGAGAGTGCTTACCAGTTTGGAGCTTCAAATCCGAATGGTACTTTTATTGATTTGAGTTAATGTTAAGCATTTACTGCTCTTTTTCAATGTTAAACATTTACTGCTCTTTTTCTCTATCTATCATCTTTCTATCCCTGTATCATTATGTATGTATATGTTTGATTTCACTCTACATTTGTATATTCTGAAATGTTTTATTTTTTTCTATTCCTTACTCTAAATGACATATTTGAATAATAATCTTTCTATTTCTTGGCAGTTACATCTAATCTGAATTTGTCTGTGTTTGTTGCCTTTTATGTTGTTTTTTCTGTTGCTTTTACCTTATCTGCTTGTATTTTCATGATATATATGAAGATTCCTTCACGGTCGCATTCCCATTGCCACTCATTAATAGTTGGCAGTGTACAATCTTTATCAATAACTGGAGAAAATTAATGCATATCCTAGCTACGCCACTGCCAGATATCTGCAGCATCACGCAATATATTCGAAGTCCTGTTATATAAACCCCCATGACGGCATACACTTTTATTATCTCAAGATCTATCTTTGGTTGAAACTAAGAGGAATTTTCTGAAAAAATGTGAATTGATGCCAATTAAAAATAAAAATGTACATTTATATATTTGGATTAAATTACGGAAAAAGTGCTGAACACTTATGTAATGTTACATTTGACCGAAACTTACATTAGCTAATTTAATGTTTCCTTTTTCTGTAGACTTTGTTGCGTAAGCTTCTCCAATTTATGTAATGGTCAAGAACTGAATAAATTTCCTTTCCCTTTACAGTACCAAAAAAAAATGAATTACGATCAGAAAATTACCTCATCAGAAAATTACCTCCTATGTTTTATTGACAGTTATGTTAACATTAATATGTGGATGTTTATATTAATGCTTAAAACAATATTTAAGCAGGCTTTGATGACCTACTCTTTTGATAACACTGTACTAGGTCTGAATATTTCTCGAGACGGGGGATATTTTAATTCTCTGTTTGTATGTTGTTGTTTTTTTCTTCATACTTTGTTTAATTTTGTTGTGGTTTGTTTTATTATTGTAATTGTAATTGTAACTTTTAAATTTTATGCTAATTTCTTTTTTTATCATGTTTTTTTAAAGAAAATGTATCGACCTACCAACCTTGTCTTACTCATTTTTGCTGCAATGACGTCACACTGCTTAGCTTTTTCTGTTGGAAGACACCATTCTGATGAGGAGGTAGCTACTGGTTCAATGCGCAACAAGAGAAACGCTGACGCACCGAACCTTGATCAGGCGGACACCGCTACCGAAGATTCCGATGCGAGGGCGACTGAAGCCTGCAGAAATCCGTCAGATGGAGAGCTTTATGAGATGCTGCACGGCCAAACGATCTTGGGCAGTGTTACAGAGATCCAGCATTCCTACCTTAATAACGAAACATGCCCTAGGTCGCTGCTGGACGTTAATCAGGAGCCTCTCGAGTCCAGAGCGCTATGTCCTTTTGTCATGGAGACAGATACAGATGTAGAGAGGTAAGGCCTTTTAGCTGTAGAGACTCGATCGTTCAGCTATGACGCGGTTAACCGCTGCCAAAAGAACTCCACTGTTTACGTTTAAATGAATAGCAACTGCGCGGCTAACAAATGGCCTATGCGTATTCACTCAGCTCTCTATCATAAGATGCAGAAATAAATGTGAAGCGTTTTATATTTCATGCCATCATACAAAAGGAAAATCTCTGTGAAAGCCCGCTGCATATCTGATCGAGGCCTAATACACCATTTAAACCCGCTTCTTGTTATCACCATGGGGGTTTTAACCAAGAAGGACACTAATTGTAATTATC
This sequence comes from Mesocentrotus franciscanus, assembly GCA_037976565.1. Lineage (NCBI taxonomy): Eukaryota > Metazoa > Echinodermata > Echinoidea > Camarodonta > Strongylocentrotidae > Mesocentrotus > Mesocentrotus franciscanus. The sequence continues at coordinate 33,979,895 of CP137670.1, forward strand.
GTTACCAGATCTGTAAATAAAGCAAAATACAAGAACTAAGTTAGTTGATCAATGAAAATCTAAATTGATCTTCAAAGCAATTCTTCTCTCTATGTAATGTACGTACTTTATTACAACGCTGACCTCCTGCAAAAAGTGAAAAAATAATCCGCTTGTTGGTTTCGCTCCCACATCAGGAGGAAGAAGAAGGAGAAGAAAACAAAAGGAGTAAAATAATTATGAGACACTAGATTGCACCGGAATAAAATATAAATCATATTTCAAATTGTTTGCCTAAGAGGTTAATTTGAATCAATTAAAAGTGTGTCTGTTTGTTCCTTAACTTGTTAACGGTCATCTCTATGGGATCGCACCTGTTCTTTATTTCACCGCTGCCTCTTAATCCAAACTTCGGTTGCTCGTTTGCTGCACGCGCAATCTTGCACAAAACACTAGCTACCCACCAATTGACCGGGGGGACGGCTTTGTGCTACACAACGGTTTTGTCAAATTACCGATCACCGGTCTTGATTAGCTCCTTGACAACCTTTTTAACACCTGTATTGATTAATATTAGAGTGGAAATATTTAACAAATAATCTTGAGGTCCTTGGTATATGCATCCCATGATAAATTTAATGTAGCACCGGTAGATTGTGGCATGGAAAGAGTTAACGTCGTAATGTTTATTTTCTTCATCTCTCAGATACCCGCAGGACATCCTTTCTGCGAGATGCGCGTGCCGTGATTGTATTAACCCTTACAACAATGGCTTCATTAGTAACCCCGGCGTTGACTGCAAGCCAGTTGTACGCGAGATAGAGACGCTTCGACGCGGACAATGTGTGGATGGTGTTTACCGGTAAGTCCGCAATCAGTAATAAAGGCTGCTTATCTGTAAGTCCGCATTTGAGAATGATGTTGAACAGAAAAATATTTCCAGTTAAAAATTGGGGACTCAGGAAGGTACGTGCGTGTGAATTGGTTTTTACAGACGTGTATCAATCAGATATGATTATTTACGTCCAGAGAACGACCTTTAACGTCACCATCCGAAAGATGTGACTCAGTTTCAAACCGGGGTCAGCTGACCCAGTTTGTAGGCGAAGACAGAGAGCTGACCAAGTGAACAGGCCGCTAGTCAACTGACATCTCCCTCGTTCAAGTCGGGAATTAATATGCATTACGTTGGCACTGTTGAAACAAAAACGAAAATGCCAAAAAATATATATTTTAAAAACCTTCAGATTTAAATTTATCAAAAAAATTTGGTCCTTTAAATCTTAAACTTTAAATAACTGAATTCTTTAAAATATTTTATTCCAGTTGCTTTCAACTATCAACTTTTCCCACATTCATTTGTATCTTTCTACCTCTCTATTCTTTTTAACTATCTATAGTTATATTAAGCAGACAACAACAGTTCCAGTGGCTTGTGTATGTGCCAGGAGGCATGCAGTATGAGGGTTTCAACTTTTAAACAAGATGACCAACTACCTAATGAAGAAGTGTGTCTTCATCTTCTCTACATTTCATATCAAGTGAGGGCGTCCTTTCAATCAGTACTAACGTGTGCCTTAGGTTATCTTTGCCTTTGTAATTTAATGACTACTTAAAACGATAGCGTATTGAGAGAGATAGTTGTGACATGCGAATGTATACGTACATACGAGAAGGGTCATAGGTTAAATAATGGAGCTCCAAATAGTTCCCTCCCGGGTTCAATTTTGTAAGAGAGGAAACTATTTTGAGCTTTATGAAATGCCTGACCAATCAGTAGCAACTTCCGGTGACGTAACTATCTCTCTCAAGTAGATATGGATAAAACTATTGAGAAATCCTTTAATTATGAATGATTATGATATACATCTTCAAAGTGATTTCATGTGTATTGTACCTCATCGTCGATATGATAGTGTGAAAATTAAAATATTTATCTATTTATCTATTTATCTATTTATGCGTTTGTGAGTATTTATTTATGTGATATTTACCTCTGTTTTTAAAAAGATGTAGACATGCGTATTTGAACTGTTCCTTCTGTGAAGGCTTCGTTGAAAGAAATTGATAGTAAATTCGGTATAGGAGTTCTTGGCCCATACTACAGGAATAACAAATTCTGTCAAATATTTGTTCTCTTTTTTTTCTTCAACATACTCATATTCATATAATGACACTCAGTTCTGAGAGCCTAGTGTTAAATATAGTTCGGAATATTTTCTGCTGACTACAGAAATAGCGAATGTCTCATCTTTTAGAAATTTGTAGAAGATTAAATCATATTCTGCTGTCACGAAATACATATTCATTGCGCATGGATAATTATTTGTGTTTATAATAATCATTTCTATGAAATGACATATTGTGCTATTTACTATGTAAATGTTATAGTTCTTTTATGAACTGACATGTAAAACAAAATGATTAACTGTTAATCATGGACCACCATAAGCACTTATAGTGCCTATTCAATGTTCATGACATATTGTGCTATCTACTATGTAATGTTATTGTTCTTTTATGAACTGATATGTAAAAAAAAATGATTTATTGATAATAATGAACCATCATAAGCACTTATAGTGCCTATTTAATGTTTGTAACTTAGGAAGCCTCTTTATTCAGGTAAAAAGTAACCCGGTTAATGTATATAACATAAATGTCTCTTGGTGAAGAAATTTATTCAACCTTTAAACAAATTTCTAAAAAAGGATGAGAGCAATTGAAAACCTTGATTTAACCTACAAAACCATTATTTTCTCATTTCATTTCTCATTTAAAAAAAATGTATATATAACTAATGAGTTTGAATCTTACTATTATACGTGATTAGAGGAAGAGGGTTTACTAGAACGAAATATATTATTAATAACTAGGAAATTATTATTAATGTAGTATTCACCTATTTGTATTTAAACCTGAGATGGTATTCACTCTGTCATGTGGTAATGATAGATCAAAATGAAAGTTATTAACAATGAAAAACCGGGCAACTTTTGACCTGAATGAAGGGCTCCCTCTAGCGGAATCGGGTGTAACCCTTTCGTTTGTATTGCTTCCTATGGAAAATAAAGGCTGTTGTTACATATAGTTGCAATGGTGTATTTATGTCTCCTTCATCAATATTATGTTATATAGAGCCGTTTGTTAGGTTGCTTTATTTTTAGTAGACCATTTTGGTTAAATACATGTAATCATATTTATCAGTAGACCATTATGGATATATCCGTGTAATTATATCATTTGTATCATTGTAGCAACAATCCTTGTAAAGCACAGATTATTTTAAATATTGAGGATAATATCTAGATACAGAAACCAGTTGTGTCTGTTAATTATCGTAATTTTCGAATGTGTCATAATTATTTCTATGTTTACTGCTTGAACTACGTGATAGGATGCTTACATACCTTGATATTTAATAAGCATATATTATGTTCTTCTAAAAGGAAGTATCATTGTTATTTTCAACAATCCTTGTTAAGTACAGATTTTTTTAATATTGTGGATAAGATGTACATACAGAGACTATAGCAAGGAAGTTGTGTTTGTTAATTATCGTAATTTTCTAATGTGATATAATTATTGCTATGTTTACTGCTTGAATCACGCGATAGAATGCTAACATACCTTGATATCTAATAAACATAATTATATGACCTTCTAAAATTATATGGCCGTGTCTGTTTTTCTGCAAAATGTGAAAATGGATCTAATATTCAGTCCACGTATTTGTTAACTTGAAAGTAATGTGCTTATTAGGCCTAATGTGGTGATTTGTGTGTGTGCGCGTGTGTGTGTGTGGTTATGGGAGGGTGTGTGCGGGGTCTATGGGTGTTGCTTGTGTGGGGTGGGTATGTGTGTGGGTATGCGTTCGAGTAAAGTAGAGGCATAGTTCCATCACCGGAAGTTGCACTCGTTCATAGGGCAAATTCATTTTACGCCGAATTTGTTCCCTCCAATAAAAAATGTATGTGCGAGGGAACTTTTTGGTTCTCTATAAATCGACCTTTGTCACAACTATATCCTTCCTCATTTTTTAACATTATTCATTGTAGTCGTTATTGATTTGAAATGGCTCACGATGTTAAGCTTGAGTAATATGGGAAATACAAATTTGATAGCCTAAGATGGATAACGTGTACAGAGATAGAGAGAAAGAGAGAGGATAAAAGTGAGAGAGAGGAGCCAGAGAGAGAGAGAGAGGAGAAGTGGGAGAGAAAGAAAAGGGGAGGAAAGAGGGGGAAGAGGGGGAAAGAGGGGAAAAACAAAGTGAAAAGCGGATGGAGCCGAGATGAACGAGAGAGAAAAATATGAGAAGAAGTAATAATTATGCCAACCGAAAGAGAGAAAGAGTGAGAGATAGATAGAAAGAAGGCATTCCTAGGGATAAAATGAATCATGAGACTCGCTGCATGACAGGTATAAAAGAGAATTGGCTGAAGAGGAGATCAATGCAACCAGGATGCAACTAAATGTGTATGACTGGGAATTTTTACGGAACTGATTCGAACCTTCATGCTAAGAGAGGAAGCAAAATAGAAGAAAGACAAAGGGGGAGGGGGATATAGTCCTGAACGGGAATTATTGAATAATAACTGGCCTATTGAAGAAGCGATCGAGGGTGGGGAGAGAGATACAGAGAGCAAGAGAGAGAGAGAGAGAGACAGAGAGAGAGAGAGATGCGGATGAGGGGTATTTATATATAGCTATAAAGAGATGCGATCACACATGTATGTCCTCCGAAGCTAAGAGCCTATAGGAGAAGTGGATAGATGAGAGTATATCTTCAAATATTTTCTCCTAAGCATACAGAGCATACTAGTTTTGGTTCCAGCCCCCCATAATCGATTTTGTCACGAAAGCAATCTCACCAATTGATTTTGTCACAAAAGCAATATCACCTATTCATTTTGTCACGAAAGTAACATCACCTATTGATTTTGTCACGAAAGCAATGATAGGGAATATATAGATCCTAACGTTAGACAGTCCGTATCATTTCAAAAAAGGTAAATCTCAACAAAAAGGTACTTACTTCATTTCTGATCCTGTCTAAATCCAGGAATCTCACCCGTTTCGGGACCCGTTCGTCACTCATTGTTAGCCAGCATCTCAGTATTTCAAAACTTCATGGGGTAGAAATTATACGTAAATGGATCGTGTGCGATACACAGACTGATTGGTCGACGGGAGGTCCCCCTTGAAGGGTTGTATACAAGGACTTTGTTGCGGCAAGTAGGTGCAAGGCTATTTTTCTTTTGTACGCTTAACAACGAGCATGAAGAAGCAATTTTTTAATTTTGATGGTGATGCTGATGATGATGAAGATGAAAAATGATGGTGGTGATAATGATGATGGTGATGAAGATTACAGATGATGGTGATGATAACGATGGTGATGATGATGATGAAGATGAAAGATGATGGTGGTGAGAATGATGGTGATGATGACAAATATTTTGAGATTGTTTGTAATGACATTAAAATAACTTTGTCGAATTCCAGGGTCAAAATTTGAATTCCTTGATAATTATTAATAATATTATACAAAAACTCATTTTACGATTGAATCTGGCGATTTGTTTGTTGTCTTATTTCTGCAATGGTGCTTTATATATTGTATTTGCATATATGTACACATTGATAATCGATAAAATAACTGTAACCAGACGATAAACCTAATTAAAGTGCGCATGTAGAGGAATCATAGTGTAGTGGATACGTCATCGGATTGTTAATCACATGGTTCGCGGTTCGAGTCCAGCCTAGGCATCTTATGTCCTTTGGAAAGATAAAAATAATGTACTTTGAATACTTTTAGCGCCTTATGACAGCTGAGGTAATGCCAGGGTAATAATAAGGCGCCTTTTGCATCCCCTGGGATGGATATGTGCGCAATTCAATTTTGTTTAATGTTGAAATAGTTATTATTTGATGCTGTGCCAGGCTTAAAGGAAAATCCAACAATATAGGCAACTACTTTTAAAGAAGAAAGAAAATTCAGAAATTAAACTGGTGAACCTTTGAAAGAAATCAGACAAAAATAAGAATACAATGATATTTTGACATGTTATGTAAAATATATTTTGAGTAGTACCCCGAGGGAGAATGTGTCTAGGACTGAAAACAGAATATAGTGATATTTCTGTACACACAAACGGGATAATTGTCCGTAATGACGTCACAGTCGGTTGACGAACTTGCCAATTTGACATTCGCTGAGATGTAGTGATTTCTGCTTTCAGTACAAATGAACTCATTACAAATTTTGGATTTCCCTTTAATCCCAAGTCAACTACCCCGGTCATGTTGTAAAAGAAATGCACTGGCCACAGTACCATTCCACGATCAATCTGCTGCACTATCACATAACCTAACTCCAACTCTAGACCAAACAATATACCTAAACCCAACCCTGAACCTAACATAAAAACCCAATTCCAACTCTCACCTCTAACCCTGTATATTGTTTTGAAGAAATAGAGCCCGAAGCGATAGACCGTTTTACTAAAATACTCAAATTTATGGACGTTTCTATCCTGGCGACATAGCGACGAGTTATCCCATTAACATGTTGTTCATTACTGAACTACAATATTTTGAATCCAGTCTGCATACATTATTTGTTGTTATACAACACCTACGTAGATCCTTGCTTTTGATTGGAGGATTGTTGGTCACATGATATTCAATAAATGATACTATTGCACGACCGTGCATTTTTGGTTATATTCGCCGTGCATTTTTAGTTACATGCAGACTGCGACGCGTACGTCCTTTCTGCCCTGCACGTATCCCATTGTTATTAGCTGCGCGCATCTGACGCGGAGGCAATCTGAATGTAATCGAGAAGGCCTGACTCCAACTTTAATTTATCTTTAATATAAGGAGCAAAGCATAATTTGTTGAAAGATGTTGTATAAAACAAATAATGTGTCCTATTCGTTCAATAGTGCAAATATTTTCATTCGTTGAAAGATTAACGTTAATTCTATTCAACTCGGCTGACGCCTCGTTGAATAACATACATAAAATGAGCTGTAACAGGTACATGAGAATTCGTCTCCTCAAATAACCCACTACTTGTAATCGCCAAAATTAAACTGGATGAATCCTTGTGCAGCACAAAACGTACGACCATTCGGTAAAAGGGTCTGAAAATCAGACTGTTACTTAGGTGATTGCAATCACTTAACTCGATACGACAACTAATGCTACTTATTTTCCCACTAAAAGCCATTGTTAAGCCCTTTTGTTTTGAGGGAAGTTCTAAATTAGAATTGTCTTTCAAATGCCGTAGGATTTTAACCTTTTCATTTTTTAGCCTGCAAATGGAACATAGTACCTTTAAGGTTGTCAAGAATAACCTTCTTTGAAAATTATGCATAATAATAATAATACATGAGATTTATATAGCGCCGTTATCCATTCTAATTAAATGCTCAAGGCGCTTGCATACAATTTTAATTTGTTAAGAAACCGGTCTGTTGTTGTTGGGGCATATTAACGGAGCACACTTTCATTATCCTATCCTATTCGTTTTACATATTCTTTCAATTTCGTTTGTTCCTTGTTTTCCGTTTTTTTTTATAAAAAGGAAAATTGAGTATTAAAAAAAAAATTCTATATTGATTTCGTTTAGGAGATAAAAAAATAATAATAGAAATGTCAATGTAAATAATACCACGTATTTCTATTTTGGATTTACTTTTTCTTAGCTATTTTTATACGGAAACACTTGCTTTCCTAGAAAAAATTATTATGCCTTTTTTTCAGACCTCGGTGCTCGTCGGCGTGTTTTTTTTTTTTTTGCCGAAAATAAAAAATTATTATTTAGGTATATCAATTATGATTCAAACCCTGAACAAACCTTTCTTGTTTGGTTTACTAATACAGGCATAATTCTTAAACGCGGGAGAATTGGTAAAATTCCTTCCAAAAAAATTCCCAGTAAAACGTCTTTAAAAAAAATGCCACTTTTACTTTGCTGGTTGTTTTTTATGATAAAACAAAATTTTGTTAATGATCTAAACTCCACTTTTGATTTTAGAAAATGAGGGGATAAATCTAATTTCTATAATTGTACTGTGAAATGAATTCTTATTTCCTTAATTCCGTCTATTTATCTCTCTCTGTGCCGGGACTCCCGTTCGGTTTTATTGTCCCAAAGTGAATCATAATCTTTTCTCGAGAGGAATATTCGGCATATGTCCTGTTTCGAAGGTGTAACAGCGGAAGCTCAATCTTAAAGGAAATGTCACAAATTGTTAATAAAATGGAGTCACACGAGAGTATGGAATGCAATTCACTTGATTAAGATAATTTTCTTCCTATTTACCAAGAAAATTAAGATATAAGGAAAATATTTGCATGTTTTTTTTTAATGTGAGTTATTTAATTCATAGGATCATAGGGTCCCCATTCCAACGTTTGAATAATGTATTATATGTATGTTCTTAAGTAAAGCTTTCATTAGGATAATTGTCGTTTCATATATTTTTTAAATTGTTTGATCATTGTTTTTTCACGACAATTTTTTTATTACAGTCATAAATATTTATTTCATTATTTTATTTCTTTATTGCAATAAAAACTTGAGGTTAGATTTCAAAACACAAAATGAAAATACAAACAGATAGATAACCGTGGTAGAAACAAGTTACACAAAGTCAAAGAAACTGTCGAATCTGATATATAAATATACGAATAACAATGTGCTACTATTAAATGGTTACACATTATCATGTAAGCTCGAGAGTACATATATAATAATGAATGTATTTAACATCAGAAGTGATAAGGGTAGTAGACATATAAAAGGTCGGTAGAGTTGATATCTATGAAGCTAAGGAAATATAATGAAAAATAATAATGATGCGATTCTTTGCTAGCCGAATATTTCAAATACTTGGCGATGGAAAATAAAATTACAAGCAAAATATTTACTTCAAGATAATAGAAAAGAAATCATTGACAAAGGAAGCACCGACTATTAAAGAGTTATGTTTTTCAGTAAATCTAAATATTTTTGGTTTCAATATACCCATAAATCAGTGTTTATCTTTATCATTGACAATGGTCTAGCATTAGAGTTGTTTTATGATTTTGCCTTATGACGATCACGATTTCACGATCTCATTCCTTGTCTTCATCTTAAACATTCTTTATTTCTTTACTTATTTATCTCCTTCTTGCTTTCTTCTTTCTATCTTTCATTCTTTCTATACCTATTATTTTCTTTTTCTTCTTCTCCTTCTTCTCCTTCTTCTCCTTCTTCTTTTTTTCGGGATTGTTTGTTTGTTTATTTGTTTCTTTATTTATTTATAAATTTATTCATATATTTACTGATTAATCTATGTATCTATATATCTATGTGTTAACCTATTTAGTAAATCAGTAATTCATTTTTTTATTTGTAGAGCTGTTTGCCGTTGCGATTTTTTTTTCTGAACCACATTTAAATACCACAAGGGGACCAATTTTATTTTAAAAGATCTGTTTAAGAAGACTTATATTATTTATTATATTTCTTTATTCAATCCCCATTCCTTGATTAAGGGAATGGAGAAAGTATATCTAAAATGATGAGTCTTAATAGTGTTTTTATTTATAATCGGTTGTGCAATGATAGTGCAACTACAGCAGTTAAGAACGCAATGGAAGGGGGACCCACCCTTGATTTCAACTATCTTCCGCCCATGTTCGTAATAGTAAAGATAACAGACATAATCTGATGGTGTTTATAATTACAGTGGAATGCCGGGAGCCAAGCGCCCCTTCAGAAACTCGCAATAGATCAGTGTCAAAAGATAAGAATGGATCGGCAGAAATATGTTGGTGGAAATGGGTTTGAAGAAATCGTGTTCTGTGGAACATTTTGTAAGTAACCCTCTCCCCCTCCCTCACTATCTCTCTTTCTTTCTCTTTATTTCTCTCCCTCTCTCTAACTCGCTTACTCACTCACGCTCTCTCTCTTTCTCTTTCTCTCTCTTTGGACAAAACTTAATCCGTCCCTGAAAAGAAAATTATTAATTGATATTAGTAGTAATGCATATATTTTATTTTGTATTGCATTCGAATATATACAGTGACAATAATTTACGGTAGTTCAGTTCTCTAAAGAGTGCACACTTATGATGAGAGTGCCGTAAACAATACAACATTTAATTACAAAACATGTTAATACATTTGACATGCAAATTATACGAGGGCAAAACAATGAATGACAAAGAATATTGAAAGTAAAAACAACTGCTTTTAGTTTAAATGTAAAATAACTGATAAACAACTCAATGTAAAATAACTGATTTTACAATAAAATGTAAAATAACTGATGATTAATAAATGTGTCAAATTACTGCTAAAATTGTCAAAAAACCTCTTCTCCATTTTTTTCTTTACTAAATTAATCATTGTCGCATGTAAACGGGACATGGGTCCCAAAGTATTCCTTTCTTTTTACTGTTTATTGACGTTTTGGGGAGGGGAAATGAGATTTAAGAGCCTTGAGTTTCATAGATAAAAGCCGGGCTTTAATTAACTCAATCTAAGTTAATCAAACCACACGCAACATTAGCATCTTCAACCAATCTACCATCGTTCACTACGTCTTTGCTTTAATTTACGGAAGTAATCTATAAATAGAACATGCAATACAATCGATGTGCACATCCATTAAAAATTATACCCAGGGCATTAATAGACTACAGTGCCCTAAATCCGGAAAATCATGGAAATATAAATCTCATGAATAATTATTATTGTTATTCCCTCCATACCCACTCACCTCCGAAATTAGATTTTGGTTGAGATGAAAATACGCTAGTACAAATTTTGCATGAAAACACTAAAAAAAAATCATGGCGCAAAATAAAAAAACCCATGCTTTATTACAGGGTCTTAGTTTGGAGGATTGTTGGGTCTTAGATTTGAATTTTTTGTTTTGGTTTTTATTGTTTTTTATTTTTGAAATGACCGGGTCTGGAGGAAAGACTACGCTCGATTCTCATGTTATTCCACAGGAAAAGGATTATGGGGTCTTAGTTTTGAAGATTTTTAAAATTTTTGAAATAACCGGGTCTGGAGTAAAGACTGCGCGCTATACCCATGCTTTATTACAGGGTTTTAGTTTTGAACAAATTCGACAAAATATCCCTTCAAATTTATTTCATTTGTGGGTAAAGTCATTATTACATTTGTGGGTGATTCAAAATTATTACATTTGTGGGTAAAGTGGTCATTACATTTGTGGGTGAAATTATTACATTTGTGGGTAAAGTGTTATTACATTTGTGGGTGTTATTACATTTGTGGGTAAAGTGTTATTACATTTGTGGGCGTTATTACATTTGTGGGCGTTATTACATTTGTGGGTGTAACAGGGGGGTAACCAAGAAGGAAAATAATTGTAAGTTCCGTTACCAGATCTGTAAATAAAGCTAAATAAAAAACACAAAATACACAGAATACAAAAGTTAGTTGATCGATAAAAATCCAAATTGATCTTCAAATCAATTCTTCTCTCTATGTAATTGTACGTACTTTACTGCAACGACTTCAGTGCCCCTTACTCAAAGGAGTCCTTTCACTTTGTCTATCACTAATATTCGTTACGTTCCGTCGGAGATTTATCTTTACCTAAACCACATACCGAATCATGTGGTAGAATGTTTTCATATCGTGGGGCATCACAATTTAACGGCTTACCTTTTACTTTAAAATCATCCCGAAATTACAATGAATTCATAAAGTTATTAAATAAACATACGTTGACAACTATCTCCCTTTAAAATAGAAGAATTGTAATATTGATCAATAATAGGGTGGGTGGGGGTCTTGGGTTTTTCTCTTGGGTGGGTGGGGGCGTGATACTGTGCAAACGATGTTGTTTTTTATATTATACCAATATGTTACGAATTTTAATTTGTGATATATATCATTTTCTCTCGTTTGTTTTGTATTGTAAACTACCCCTCGGTAGAATGTTATCATGTATGTTGTTATTTATATGTTTTTATATTTGGTAAATAAAGTTAAATCAAATCAAATCAAACGCTGACCTCGTGCAAAAAGTCCCTAATCAGAGATGAAGAAGGAGAAGAAAAGAAAAAAAGGAGTAAAACAATTATGAGAGACTAGATTGCACCGGAATGAAATATAAATCATGTTTCAAATTGTTTGGCTAAGAGGTTCATTTGAATCAATTGAAAGTGTGTCAGTTTGTTCCTTAAATTTTTAACGGTCATCTCTATGGGTTCATACCTGTTCTTCATTTCGCCGCTGCCTCTAAATCCAAACTTCGGTTGCTCGTTTGCTGCACGCGTAATCTTGCACAAAACACTAGCTACCCACCAATTGACTGGGGGACTGTTTTGTGCTACACAATGGCTTTGCCAAATTACCCATCCCCGGTCTTGATTAGCTCCTTGACAATCTTTTTAACACCTGTATTGATTAATACTAGAGTGGAAATATTTAACAAATAATCTTGAGGTCCTTGGTATATGGATGCCATGATAAATATAATGTAGCACCGGAAGATTGTTTTTGTGTCATGGAAAGAGTTAACATCGTTACACTGTATGTTTATTTTCTTCATCTCTCAGATACCCGCAAGACGTCCTTTTCGCGAGATGCGTGTGCACTGATTGTATTAACCCTAACGACACTAATGGCTTCATTAGTAACCCCCGCTTTGAGTGCAAGCCAGTTGTACGCGAGATGGAGACGCTTCGACGCGGTCAATGTGTGGATGGTGTTTACCGGTAAGTCCGCAATCAGTAGTAAAGGCTGCTTATCTGTAAGTCCGCATTTGAGAATGATGTTGAAACAGTTGGAAATTAGAGACTCAGGAGGGTACGTTTGTGTAGATGGGTTTTTACAGACGTGTATTAATCAGATATGAGTATTTACGTCTAGAGAACAACCTTTAACGTCACCATCCGAAAGATGTGACTCAGTTTCGAACCGGGGTCGCCTGAGCCAGTTTGTAGGCGAAGACAGAGAGCTGACCTGGTGAACAGGCCGCTAGACCAACTCACATCTCCCTCGATCAAGTCGGGAATTAATATGTTTCTACGATGGCACTATTAATTAAAACAAAAACGAAAATGCGAAAATATAATCTTTTAAAAACCTTCAGATTTGAATAATATTTTTTTTTTGTGGTTATTTTAATCTAAAACTTTAAATAACTCAATTCTTTAAAATATTTTTGTCCAGTTGCTTTCAACTAAAGACATGAAATGTAAAGTGTATTCGGACGAGCAATGTTTTTTATCACAACTTGTACACGTCTTTCCCCACATTCATTTGTATCTTTCTCCCTCTCTATTCTTTTTAACTATATATAGTTATAATAAGCAGACAACCAAAGTTCCAGTGGCTTGTGTATGTGCCAGGATGGGAGCCTAGTGTTAGATATAGTTTGGAATATGTGCTGCTGACTACAGAAATAGCAAATCTCTCATGTTTTAGAGATTTACAGTGACTTTAATCACATTCTGCTGTCACGAAAAAAACGGGATGAAATTTAATTCATTGGATTTGTTTTCAAGCTATTCATACATATTGACATATTTATTTGCATGTATTAATTTTTTTGTTTATAATAATCATTTCTATGAAATGGCATATTGTGCTATCTGCTATGTAATGTTCTTGTTCTGTTGTGAACTGACATGTAAAACAAAATGATTAGTTGTTAATCATAAAACATCATAAGCACTTATAGTGCCTATTTATTATTCATAACATATTGTGTTATCTTCTATGAAATGTTATTGATCTTTTATGAACTGACATGTAAATCAAAATGATTAGTTGTTAATCATGAACCATCATAAGCACTTATAGTGCCTATTTAATGTATGTTTCAATAGGAAGCCTCTTTATTCAGGTAAAAAGTAATCCGGTTAATGTATATAACATAAATGTTTCCCGGTGAAGATATTTATTCAACCTTTGAAGAAATTTCCGAAAAAGGATGAGAGCAATATAAAACTTTGATTTAAGCTACGAAACCATTATTGTCTCATTTCATTTCTCATAAAATAAATGATTACATATATAATAAGTTTGAATCTTACTATAATACGTGGTTAGAGGAAGAGAGTAACAACAACATATACTATTATTATTGATGTAGTATTTCCCTATTTGTATTTAAACCTGAGATGGTATTTACTCTGTCATGTGGAAATGATAGATCAAAAAGAAAGTATTAACAATGAAAGACCGGACTACTTTTGACCTGAATGAAGGGCTCCCTCTAGCGGAATTGGGCGTAACCCTTTCGATTTTATTGCTTCCTATGGATAATTATGGCTGTTGTTTGTATTACACATAGTGTACATGGCGGTAAATGCATGTTCATATAGTTGCAATGTTGTATTTATGTCTCCTTCATCAGTTTTATGTTAAATAGAGCCGTCTATTAGGTTGCTTTATTTTTCCGTAGACCATTATGGATATATCATGCAATCATATTTATCAGTGGACCATTATGGATATATCATGCAATCATATTAATCAGTGGACCATTATGGATATATCATACAATCATATTTATCAGTAAACAATTATGGATGTATCATGCAATCATTTGTATCATTGTTATTTAGCAACAATCCCTGTAAAGCACAGATTTTTTTAATATTGGCGATAAGATCTAAATACAAAAACAAGTTGTGTCTGTTAATTATCGTAAGTTTCTAATTTGTCATGATTATTTCTATGTTTACTGCTTGAATCACGTGATAGAATGCTTACATACCTTGATATTTAATAAGCATATATTATGTTTTTCTTAAAGGAAGTATCATTGTTATTTATCAACAATCCTTGTTAAGTACATATTTGTTTAAATATTGTGAATAAGATCTAGATACAGAGACTATAGCAAGGAAGTTGTGTCTGTTAATTATCGTAATTTTCTAATTTGATAATATTATTATTATGTTTACTGCTTGAATCACGTGCGATAGAATGCTAACATACCTTGATATTTAATAAACATAATTATATGACCTTCTAAAATTATATGGCCGTGTCTGTTTTTCTGCAAAATGTGAAAATGGATCTAAAATTCAGTCCACGTATTTTTTTAAATTGAAAGTAATGTGCTTGGGGATTTGTGAGGATGTGTGTGTCTGTGTGTGTTTTGGTTGGGATTATGTTAGGTGTGTGCGGGCGTCGGTGGGTGTTGCTTGTGTGTGGTGGGTGTGTGCGTGGGTATGCGTGTGATTAGAGTAGAGGTATAGTTCCATCAGCGGAAGTTGCACTTTTTCATTTAACGCCGAACTCGTTCCCTCCCTTTAAAAATATATGTGCGAGGAAACTTTTTGGTTCTCATAAAATCTACCTTTGTCACAACTATATCCCTCCTCATTTAGCTTAAGGGGGTACGGGATGTGGGATATGTTTCTGGGTGTGAGGGGGTGGGGTGCATTATAGGCTTTTTAAAGAGAAAGACCAGTTTTGTTCATGCGATTGCATTGTGAAAGAAACGTTGTGGAATCGATTAGAAAAGGTTGATCATCTAGCATATAAGTATTGGTGTGTACTGCAAGGTTCTGGAATCATCAAAATGATAAGAAGTTTGGCCCAGTCTTGGTAAAGTTACAAGCACTGTACACAGAAAGATGTATATGGGACTACGCGACCACGTGCGCGATATCTATTTGGTCCCAATAGGTATAATAATTTACCTAATATATCAATTAGTAGGCGGTTTCCCGACTTTCCCGGCAAAATTTGTATCATCACGTATTAGTCAAAACATATTCTTTCACATGATTGGTAATGAGAGCTTCCATTTCATTTTTTTGAGAGAGGGGCGTTTCCAAAACTGGTCTTTACCTTTAAGGGGAATGTTGTGGGCGTATGTGTTTGATGAGTGAGGGCGTAGATAAGGCTATGTGTGGAGAAGAAAAGGAGAGTGAGATATTTCCATAGGTATGTCTTTAGTTGAGTTCTGAAAGTGGATACCTGGTGACAAGGGCGAAGGATTTGGGGAAGACCATTCCACAATCTCGATGCGCAGGCAGTAAATGATCGATCACCTAGAACAGACCGTGTTCAACTACTCTCAAGCAGGTATTTACCAGCAGATCGCAAATTAGTTCGAGGGTTATAAATAGTCAACAAGTCTGAAATGTACACAGGGGCATATCGATGCATTGCCTTCCATGATAATAAAATAATTTTGTATTTAATTCTCTGTTTTACATGAAGTCAGTGTAGTGCAATAAGTGTAGGGGTAATGTGGCCAAACTTTCTACCTCTTGAGAGAATACGTGCAGCAGAATTCTGAGCATATTGTAATTTCTTTAAATGCTGTTGTTATACCAAAGAGCAAAGAATTTCCACCATCTAACCGTGATGTTATTAATGCGTGAACGATTACAGCAGCTGCCTTATCTGAAAGTACTTTCATGATACTCCAGACATATTTTATCTGGGAATACACACTTTGACAAATTCTTTTCACTTGAATATCCATTGTCATTATGCTATCGGAGGTGACACCCACATTTCGCA
Source organism: Mesocentrotus franciscanus (assembly GCA_037976565.1). NCBI lineage: Eukaryota > Metazoa > Echinodermata > Echinoidea > Camarodonta > Strongylocentrotidae > Mesocentrotus > Mesocentrotus franciscanus. The sequence goes on from CP137670.1 coordinate 33,996,416, forward strand.
CAGATAAAGAAGAGGAAGAAGTTTAGAAAATATACCGTTCACACCTACAGACTGAGTCCTACCCTGAGAATATGATGTCGGCCGCTGTAAGGCCTTGCTCTTAATACCTAGAGATGAAAGTCGTAAGATCATGATAATGTGATCTATTATGTCACATGCTGACGATAAATCCAATAATACCAAGAAAATACCCTGTTGTTTATCCATAGCTCGCAGTATGTAATTTCAGAAGAGCTGTTTCAGTTCCTTGATGTTGCTTGTAGGTAACGGATCTAACTCACAGTACTTTGATGGCGATGACAAAATCAATTTAAAAACTTCAGCGCATGATGCAGGCGAGAAATTTTCTAAAATCGACGAGTGCTCTGAGGATTCAGAGAGTGTCGGGTGTCAAGGTTGTCCTCTTGAAGATCTAAGTGCTTCACAGATAATACATACTTTGGAAGTACAATATTGACTAAATCTAGTGGCTAGCTCTATTTCACTGGCATATGATGGCAAACGGGGTAGAGGCCTCTGGTGAAGTAGAGAGTTAATACTTTTGAAGCACCTTCTTGATTTTTTACATTGTACAAGTTCTTCCTCATAATAATAAGATTTTGCTTCATCAATTAGTTTAACGATTTGTAGACGTTGAGCTGTATATTTTGTTCTTTGCATTTATTATGTCTTCTGCACTGATATTTCTACATTTTGCTTTTCAACATACCCGTTCTAATTTTCGTAGAAGTTGTTTATATTTGCCTATGTGTGAAGAAAACCACTATAATGGTGGGTTCCCACCGCCGATCAAACCAACCCGACCAAGCCCGATCAAGCTATTTTGGCCTGGTCTAGCTCGGTCGGCAAGGGAGATCGGGGTCGGTCTACCTTAATCGGGGTCGGTCTACCTTGATCGGTATCGATCTGGCTTCCTACACGACAATTTTGGCATGTCAAAAAATATCGTGTAGGGGTCGAGAAGGCAAGCGATCGTACAGCGATCGTGTATTGGTCGAGTAGAGGTCGAGCTGATCGGGAATCGATCGTATAGAGGTCTAGTTTGGTCGGGGTGGATTTTTTCCGCCGATCACTACCCGATCATCTCGATTTATACACAACTTCTACACGATTGGTTCCCGATCAACTCGATCAACAACTCAACCGCTTGACGATCGATACATGTCTGCCCTAAACAGTCACTCGACCGAACTCGCTCACTTCTCGACTGCTTCTCGATCACATCCCGAGCACTTCTCGACCGCACTCGATCTTTCCGATCGCAACTCAACTCAATAGGAATAATACAGAAGGAAATCCAGTAGCACTTGGGGTGACTTCAATGTTATTAGAGACACGAATCTAGATTATTTTGGACAAGTATCAAAGAAGCAAACAAAATTTAGTAAAACAATTAGAAGAGTTCATGGATAGCTATAGATTACGTGATGTATGGAGAAGTAAAAATAAAGTTAAAAAGCACTACACGTATAAACAACGAAATCCTTGTATGCAAAGTCGCTTAGATTATTGGATCATATCAGAGAATTTAGAGCAAATAACATCCAAATGTGACATTGTTCCTCTATAGCCCCTGACCATTCAGCAGTTAATCTGGTAATCCATAATGGGTCATCGACAAAAAATAAAAATAAAAGATCTTATTCAAAGTTTAATAATAGTCTATGAAATGACAATACGTTAAGAAGATGAGAGAAGAAATAAAGACTTTAAAAGAGAAACTGTCTGTTGAAATTAAAGATAAGAGAGTACTATGGGATTTCTTGAAAATGGAAATACGGAAGTTTACAATTAAACTATTAAGAAAAAGGGCGGAGGAAAGGAAATTGGAAAAAGAGATTAAAGACTTAGAAGAGGATTTATTGTCGATTGGCAATGGACATCACAAAGATATTTTTGAAAATTTGAAAACTAAGAAACAACAACTAAGTTTACTCCACGATTACATCAACGAAGGTTTGAAAGTACGGTCAAGATCCTCATGGTATGAATGTGGAGAAAAGAATACAGCATTCTTCAAACAGTTAATGGAATCAAATAGAAAAAAAGTATAATAAAGAAATAAAATGGAAATGGAAATACCACTTCTAACGAAAAAGAAAGTATTGAAGGAATAAAATCATTTTATGGGCAGCTATATAGCAAAATAAGTTCTATACAAGATGACACTTTGGACTTCTTTCCTAATAACCTGCCAAAATTGAATAATATATCACGAGATTCATGTGAGGAAACGATCGTAGAAAGGGAATGCATAGAAATACTAAAAGATATGAAACTCAACAAATCTCCAGGAAATGATGGTTTAAGTGCAGAATTTTATCAGAAATTTTGGCCAGTAATTAGAGATCTAGTTCTTGCATCTTTTAATGAAGCTTTTCAACAAGGGGGATTATCAGGCTCTCAAAGGCACGCACTTATTATCTTGATACATAAAGATGGCAAAGATCCGGAGCTTATTAAGAATTACAGACCGATTTCGTTGCTAAACGTAGATTATAAAGTCCTATCTAAGATACTTTCAAAGAGAATACAAGAAGTTTTACCTGAAATTGTTGGTTTTGATCAGTTGGGATATGTTAAGGATAGGAACATTGGAGAAGCAATACGAATAATAGACGACATGATCTTTCATACTTCTTTTAAAGAGAACACGCTTTTTGGTGGCCATTGATTTTGAAAAAGCATTTGATTCTGTTTCACATTTATTTTTATATAAGGTTTTACAATCATTTAATTTTGGACCAAGGTTTTGTAAATGGGTTAATATTTTTATACTAAAGCAGAAAGTTGTGTTATAAATGGATATACATCAACACGTTATTTCAAGGTGGAAAGAGGAGTAAGGCAGGAGATCCCTCTCTCCATATTTATTTGTTCTGTGTATTGAAATTTTAGCTCATATGATAAGAAATAATCATCAGATAAAAGGAATCAGTTTTGGAAATACAGAAATAAAGCAAGTTCTGTACGCAGACGATATAACGCTTTTCCTTAAAGATTCGAATTCATTTAAGGAAATTAAACATATTTTTGAATGTTTTGATAAAATATCAGGCTTAAAGTGAAACAAGGACAAGACATTCATTTCGCCCTTAGGTCCACAATTATCCACTCTTACATTTCCGTTTGGGAAGCAAGTAGACATTGTTAAAATACTAGGAATTTATTTTTCAATACACGAAGATATCAAAGAACAAATGAATTATAAAGAAATATTGAGCAAGATTAAAAAACGTTTTACGTGGTGGAAGCAGCGTGATTTAACATTAATGTGGAAAATTCAATTAATGAAAGTATATGGCTATTCTAAAATTATATATTTATCATCATTGATGCCGGTTCCAGAATGGGTGTATAGCGAAATTGAAGAAATATGCTTTGATTTTTTTGTGGAGAAGCAAAGGCAAAATTAAAAAGAGCATCATGTTTTTAGACTATCCGCAGGGTGGGCTCAAACTGATGAATTTCCGACTGTTTGTAAAGGCACAGAGAATAATGTGGATAAAAGGCTTGTAACAGGAACTCAAGCTATCAAATGGAAACATTACTTTAAATATTTAATGAGACCAATGGGCGGGAATTTAATATTTTATTGCAACTATTGGAGAGATACAGTGAAACTCATGTTACCTTCTTTTTATCAGAATCTTCTGAAAGCATGGATAGATATGAAAGAATATGTTAAAACAGAAGAGAGATACAAAGGGAATGAAATATTGTATAATAATAATTTTATTCAACTAGAAGGTCAAACTTTATTTGAGGAAAATTTGTTTTAAAAAATATATATCGACTTCATCACATATGCGATGAACAAGGGTTATTAAAAAAAGATGCATATTTTATTGCCATTGGTTTAAGTAAGGAAGAAATTACAAAAGTTAACAAAATCTATTCAATAATTCCTCACGAATGGAAACAGAATGTTCAGCCTGCAAGAAAGTCCATCCACTGTGGCCTTAGTTTAGAATTAATATTTGCAAAGAAGGTTTTTAAATTTGAAGAAATAACTGCAGAGATGGTGTACAAAAGTCAAATCAAGAAGAATGCAGAAATCAGCTCAGCATTTCATAACTTAATGGAACTTTATAATATTACAACTAAAAAAGTGGAAAATATTTTTGTTCAACCAAGGTTGCGCACATTAAACAGTAAACTGAGAGAATTTCAGTTTAAACTTTTGCATAGAATAGTTTATACAAACCATCATTTGCATAGATTTAAATTTCGTACAAACGGTTTGTGTTCGTATTGCAATATTTTGGAGGAAACCTATCAACATGTATTTTTTAATGTAATATAATAAAAGGTTCTGGGAAAAATGTGCTGATAAACTCAATTTACCAAATCTAAAGAAACTGTCGTGGAAAAAAATCATATTGGAATAAATGGGAGTAATATGAAATCGGAGCATTTACTAAACCACATTCTGATTTTGATTAAATTGAAGATTTTTAATAGCAGAGAGAAGGGGAAGCCTCCAAATGTAGATTAAGTAAAAGATAAAATTCTCGAAAATAGGAAAGAGGAAAAAAAACTTGCAATGGAAAGGGATACTCTTTCAATTCACTTTAAAGAAATGGGAGACCTTGGAAAGTTTTGTGTAATATAAATTAACTTTAAAAAGCAACTTCCCAACCCTCTATCCCAGCAGTATTTCTTTGCTTTATGTTTATATTTGTTTGTTTGTTTGTTTGTTCTGGACTAGGTGTGTTTTTTTTGGGGGGAGGGGTTGTTTTTGGTTGTTTTTGGTTGTTTTTTATCTTTATCTCTCTCTCTCTCGGGGAGTTTGTCTCTTTTCAGAGGTAGTACTTTTGAAACAATATTTTGACAGACTGTAATATTTCATGTACAAGCATTTATTTATTTTTGTTTAATTCAACAGATATTCTTTTTTTTTTCTTCAAAGAAGCACAACATGAACATGAAATGACTAAGTATTTTATCATTACTATTATTACTATTATTTTTTAAACGAATAAGGAAATGTATGAAAGAGTTGTTTTGTTTAGCAATTGATGTTAAGAATAATACTTTTGAATTGTATTTTGATTATTCTGAGCTGTATTTTGATTGTTCTGAGTATGATGTAAATTTCATGATTTCGATTATATTTATCGCCTCTGGTATTGAGAAAATAAAACACCTTATAAATATTTTAAAAACAAGAACACAATTACGTGCTGATCTAATCACATTTTCTTCGTACCGGTATATTGATACTAATTAAGTTAATCGCTTCTAGAATTGGTAGTAACATGTGACTGCGACACGTGCAGCTCTTGACAGTCCGTTTGAAACGGCAAATAAAATTAATGTTTTAAGTATCATGTGCAATACAGTACTTTGGCAAATGACACTGGGTCTGCAGGGGGAAGTTAAAGAAATGCGGAATGCATTGACTTCGAAATAAGCCTTTTATGGTGGGTTCCCACTGCCGATCAAACCAACCCGACCAAGCCCAATCAAGCCCGATCACCCATTTTCCACCGACCAATCCCGACCACATGCCTAAACACAAGCTCTTCCCGACCGCTATTCGACCATTGACGACCCACATTCGACCATTCACGACTCCTGCACGACGTATAGTCGACCACAACTTCGATCTCTTCTCGATCATTCCGATCTACATACAATCCCAACGCGATCCCTACTAGACCAACTAGACGTACACACGATCTCTACACAATCTCGGCCCGAGCAGATCGACCTGTTCGAACAGGGATCCAAGATGACTCGTGAATTGAGTGGTTGCACAAAATATTATCGTCAGCTGATGGTACAGTACTCATTTTTGATCAGCGTTCAGTTCATCTCAGACACTCAAGAAGGCTAAAGGCTTATTTCGAAGTCAATGCATTCCACATTTCTTTAAACTTCCCCTGCAGACCCAGTGCCATTTGCCAAAGTACTGTATTGCACATGATACTTAAAACATTAATTTTATTTGCCTTTTCAAACAGACTGTCAAGAGCTGCACGTGTCGCAGTCACATGTTACTACCAATTCTAGAAGCGATTAACTTAATTAGTATCAATATACCGGTACGAAGAAAATGTGATTAGATCAGCACGTAATTGTGTCCTTGTTTTTGAATATTTATAAGGTGTTTTATTTTCTCAATACCAGAGGCAATACATATAACCGAAATCATGAAATTTACATCATACTCAGAACAATCAAAATACAACTCAGAATAATCAAAATACAATTCAAAAGTATTATTCTGAACATCAATTGCTAAACAAAACAACTCTTTCATACATTTCCTTATTCGTTTAAAACAATAATAGTAATAATAATAATGATAAAATACTTAGTCACATCTCCGTGGTCATTTCATGTTCATTTTGTGCTTCTTTGAAGAAAAAACGAATATCTGTTGAATTAAAAATAAATAAATAAATGCTTGTACATGAAATATTACAGTCTGTCAAAATATTGTTTAAAAAGTACTACCTCTGAAAAGAGACAAACTCCCCAAAGAGAGATAAAGATAAAAAACAACCAAAAACAACCAAAAAACAACCAAAAACAACCCCCCCCCAAAAAAAAAAAAACCAACAACAACAACAAACAAACAAACAAAACAAAAACAAACAAATATAAACATAAAGCAAAGAAATACTGCTGGAATGGAGGGTTGGGAAGTTGCTTTTTTAAGTTAATTAATATTACACAAAACTTTCCAAGGTCTCCCATTTTTTTTAAGTGAATTGAAAGAGTATCCCTTTCCATTGCAAGTTTTTTCCTCTTTCCTATTTTCGAGAATTTTATCTTTTACTTCATCTACATTTGGAGGCTTCCTTCTCTCTACTATTAAAAATCATCAATTTAATCAAAATCAGAATGTGGTTTAGTAATTGCTCCGATTTCATATTACTCCCATTTATTCCAATATGAATTTCTTTCCACGACAGTTTCTTTAGAATTGGTAAATTGAGTTTATCAGCACATTTTTCCCAGAATCTTTTATTATATTACATTAAAAAAATACATGTTGATAGGTTTCCTCCAAAATATTGCAATACGAACACAAACCGTTTGTACGAAATTTAAATCTATGCAAATGATGGTTTGTATAAACTATTCTATGCAAAAGTTTAAACTGAAATTCTCTCAGTTTACTGTTTAATGTGCACAACCTTGGTTGAACAAAAAAAATTTCCACTTCTTTAGTTGTAATATTATAAAGTTCCATTAAGTTATGAAATGCTGAGCTGATTTCTGCATTCTTCTTGATTTGACTTTTATACACCATCTCTGCAGTTATTTCTTCAAATTTAAAAACCTTCTTTGCAAATATTAATTCTAAACTAAGGCCACAGTGGATGGACTTTCTTGCAGGCTGAACATTCTGTTTCCATTCGTGAGGAATTATTGAATAGATTTTGTTAACTTTTGTAATTTCTTCCTTACTTAAACCAATGGCAATAAAATATGCATCTTTTTTAATAACCCTTGTTCATCGCATATGTGATGAAGTCGATATATATTTTTTAAACAAATTTTCCTCAAATAAAGTTTGACCTTCTAGTTGAATAAAATTATTATTATACAATATTTCATTCCCTCTGTATCTCTCTTCTGTTTTAACATATTCTTTCATATCTATCCATGCTTTCAGAAGATTCTGATAAAAAGAAGGTAACATGAGTTTCACTGTATCTCTCCAATAGTTGCAATAAAATATTAAATTCCCGCCCATTGGTCTCATTAAATATTTAAAGTAATGTTTCCATTTGATAGCTTGAGTTACTGTTACAAGCCTTTTTATCCACATTATTCTCTGTGCCTTTACAAACAGTCGGAAATTCATCATTTTGAGCCCACCCTGCGGATAGCTCTTTTTAAGTTTGCCTTTACTTCTTCACAAAAAAATTCAAAACATATTTCTTCAATTTCGCTATACACCCATTCTGGAACCGGCATCAATGATGATAAATATATAAATTTAGAATAGCCATATACTTTCATTAATTGAATTTTCCCCATTAATGTTAAATCACGCTGCTTCCACCACGTAAAACGTTTTTTAATCTTGCTCAATATTTCTTTATAATTCATTTGTTCTTTGATATCTTCGTGTATTGAAAAATAAATTCCTAGTATTTTAACAATGTCTACTTGCTTCCCAAACGGAAATGTATGAGTGGATAATTGTGGACCTAAGGGCAAAATGAATGTCTTGTCCTTGTTTAACTTTAAGCCTGATATTTTATAAAAACATTCAAAAATATGTTTAATTTCCTTAAATGAATTCGAATCTTTAATGAAAAGCGTTATATCGTCTGCGTACAGAGAGAGAGAGAGTTGATCTCCCTGCCTTACTCCTCTTTCAACCTTGAAATAACCTGTTGATGTATATCCATTTATAACACAACTTTCTGCTTTAGTATAAAAATTATTAACCCATTTACAAAACCCTGGTCCAAAATTAAATGATCGAAAACCTTATATAAAAATAAATGTGAAACAGAATCAAATGCTTTTTCAAAATCAATGGCCACCAGAAAAGCGTGTTCTCTGTAAAAGAAGTATGAGAGATCATGTCGTCATTATTCGTATTGCTTCTCCAATGTTCCTATCCTATATCCCAACTGATCAAAACTAACAATTTCAGGTAAAACTTCTTGTATTCTCTTTGAAAGTATCTTAGATAGGATTTTATAATCTACGTTTAGGAACGAAATCGGTCTGTAATTCTTAATAAGCTCCGGATCTTTGCCATCTTTATGTATCAAGATAATAACTGCTTGACTTTGAGAGCCTGATAATTCCCTTGTTGAAGAGCTTCATTAAAAGATGCAAGAACTAGATCTCCAATTACTGGCCACAATTTCTGATAAAATTCTGCACTTAAACCATCATTTCCAGGAGATTTGTTAAGTTACATATCTTTTAGTATTTCTATGCATTCCCTTTCTACGATCGTTTCCTCACATGAATCTCGTGATATATTATTCCATTTTGGCAGGTTATTAGGAAAGAAGTCCAAAGTGTCATCTTGTATAGAATTTATTTTGCTAAATAGCTGCCCATAAAAAATGATTTTATTCCTTCAATAATTTCTTTTTCGTTAGAAGTGGTATTTCCATTTCCATTTAATTTCTTTATTATACTTTTTTCTATTTGATTCCATTAACTGTTTGAAGAATGCTGTATTCTTTTCTTCACATTCATACCATGAGGATCTTGACCGTACTTTTAAACCTTCATTGATGTAATCGTGGAGTAAACTTAGTTGTTGTTTCTTAGTTTTCAAATTTTCAGAAATATCTTTGTGATGTCCAATCGACAATACATCCTCTTCTAAGTCTTTAATCTCTTTTACCAATTTTCCGATTTTTTTTTTCTTTCTTTTCTTTCCTCCGCCCTTTTTCTCGATAGTTTAATTGTAAACTTCCGTGTTTCCATTTATATGAAATCCCATAGTACTCTCTTATCTTTAATTTCAACATACAGTTTCTCTTTTAAAGTATTTATTTCTTCTCTAATCTTCTTAATATATTCCTTGTCACTTAATAGACTATTATTAAACTTCCAATAAGATCTTTTATTTTAATTTTTGTCGATGACCTATTATGGATTACCAGATTAACTGCTGAATGGTCAGGCGCTATAGAGGAACAATGTCACATTTGGATGTTATTTGCTCTAAATTCTCTGATATGATCCAATAATCTAAGCGACTTTGCATAAAAGGATTTCGTTGTTTATACGTGTATTGCTTTTTATCTTTATTTTTACTTCTCCATACATCACGTAATCTATAACTATCCATGAACTCTTCAAATTTGTTACTAAACTTTGTTTGCTTCTTTGACACTTGTCCAAAATAATCTAAATTCGTGTCTCTAATAACATTGAAGTCACCCCCAAGTGCTACTGGGTTTCCTTCTGTATTATTCCTATTGAGTTGAGTTGCGATCGGAAAGATCGAGTGCGGTCGAGAAGTGGTCGAGAAGTGCTCGGGATGTCATCGAGAAGCAGTCGAGAAGTGAGCGAGTTCGGTCGAGTGACTGTTTAGGGCAGACATGTATCGATCGTCAAGCGGTTGAGTTGTTGATCGAGTTGATCGGGAACCAATCGTGTAGAAGTTGTGTATAAATCGAGATGATCGGGTAGTGATCGGCGGAAAAAATCCACCGCGACCAATCTAGACCTCTATACGATCGATTCCCGATCAGCTCGACCTCTACTCGACCAATACACGATCGCTGTACGATCGCTTGTCTTCGACCCCTACACGATATTTTTTGACATGCCAAAAATTGTCGTGTAGGAAGCCAGATCGATACCGATCAAGGTAGACCGACCCCGATCAAGGTAGACCGACCCCGATTGCCCTTGTCGACCGAGCCCGACCAGGCCAAAATAGCTTGATCGGGCTTGGTCGGGTTGGTTTGATCGGCAGTGGGAACCCACCATTAGCCTTCTTGAGTGTCTGAGATGAACTGAACGCTGATCAAAAATGAGTACTGTACCATCAGCTGACGATAATATTTTTTGCAACCACTCAATTCACGGGTCATCTTGGATCCCTGTTCGAACAGGTCGATCTGCTCGGGTCGAGATTGTGTAGAGATCGTGTGTAAGTCTAGTTGGTCTAGTAGGGATCGCGTTGGGATTGTATGTAGATCTGAATGATCGAGAAGAGATCGAAGTTGTGGTCGACTATACGTCGTGCAGGAGTCGTGAATGGTCGAATGTGGGTCGTCAATGGTCGAATAGCGATCGGGAAGAGCTTGTGTTTAGGCATGTGGTCGGGATTGGTCGGGGGAAAATGAGTGATCGGGCTTGATTGGGCTTGGTCGGGTTGGTTTGATCGGCAGTGGGAACCCACCATTACAGGCCTAACAGTGACAGTTTTAGATTTTGGTGAAGCATGTTGGTCTAGGAGATCCTTCAATGAGGAATCATATTCTAAAACGAGGTCATCTAAGTTTTCTGGTACGTTATTCACTAAAGCAGAACACTTAAGTCACGAGAAAAGTCATCATGTATCATTGATTTAAAGGCACGAAAAGTAATTATTTGTTTTCTTTAATCACATCTATCAAACTTAAAGGGATAGTTCAGGTTGTTGCAAGGGTGCTACACAAAATAAGTATTTTGTGAGATAATGAAAAACTGAATGTTAAATTTGAAAGAATATACAATTTAAATGACAAAATCATCTTTGTTTGATCAAAATCGGTTCAGAGACGGCTGAAATATCCCTAAATATAACCATGTCTAATATATGTGTGGTGCCTCACAAGTATTCGGTAATGTTGAACTAGCCGTTGAAAAAACGAGATAGCGCCTTACACCTTTTATTCCAGCCAATGCCAATATTGGCTTTTTGTTGGCTTTTTCGTGTTGGTTATGATACGCACAACCAGCCGGCCCGTGTATTGATATTATTAAATAAATAATGAATTAACGGTCACCGTATTTTTTTTTAATTGCAGTTGAATTGGTATGATCGTAGTTAATTTAAATTTCCCACATTTTGGGGTCTAAAATTACCTTCATAGCAATTTTAGGTTCTAAAAGGGCACTAGAAATGAAATTTTCGGTCTTAAACAAGAACTCAACTGTTCCTTTAAGTTGGCAGATAACAGCAAAATGGTCACTGCCTAATGATGAAACCTCACACGACTTAATAATGTCATCTGATGCATTGGCTATTATAAGGTCAAGTGTGTGACCACTTTATATGTGTAGGGCCAGAGACCTACTGAAGTTTCAAGCATGTCTTTTAGTTGTTTTGTATCAGAATTGTCAGTATCAGTCTAGTGGAAATTAAAATCTCCAACAATGAGAAGCTTACAAGGGGATACTACAACTTTTGCAAGATATTCAGCAAATCCAACAAGGAACTTTTCTGTTGTAAATCTGTTCTCTGCACTGTAAGGAGGCCTATATATAAACAACAACAAGGCGGAGAGAACGCTATTGTCCAAGTCTTTAAAAAAGAAATCGAAACAAAAACTCCCAAAAGATTCCCCAACATGGGCAGAGGATGAGATCTTCCGAATACTCTCCTAAGATCACAGCAAGCCCACCGCCAGGTCTATCTACACGAGGAGCATGAACGAATTTATACCCGGAAAGAGTCAGGTCCCCAATTATTCTCTTATGCACATTTGCATTGGACAGCCAAGTTTCAGTAATGGTAATGATGTCAGGATTTTGGTCAATGAAATGATCTGTCAAACAGACTGAGCGTTTATGTTACAAACTTTAATTCTATTATAATCATATTTTCCCTCTTCTGCTTCTGCAGTTGACGCTTTTCTTTATTTTGTGAGGTGTATAAAGTGTCTGAAGACATATGTTCAGTTACATCTGCAGATGATGCCTAAACTTCATGTACATCAACTTCTTGAAAAGGAATGTGATGCTTAATTTCACGCCTTCCTGCTCGAACACCTTTATATGTTTGAGCTTTTGCATTTATACCTAAGTCTTTGAGAATGTTCCAAGTCTCTTGAGAAACAGGTACTTTAGAACACTGGGCCTGACATTCAATAAGTTTAGTACGATAATTTTTTTTGTTTTTGATATTTACGTACGACCGGCCCCCTCTTCAATAAAGGCTCCCAAGCCTTCGGGAATGACCCCAAAATTTCCTGATTACGAGCGCGGCCTTTTCAGAAGTGTTTTTACACTAACCTTTTCAGGCACTACGGCTGAACATAAACAAGTATGCTTAGAATATTTGAAAATAAGCTGAGTTCTGACTCAGTTTTGCACAACCTAAAAATTTGAATACGGTCAGTCATCCCCCCTTTGTTTTAGGAAAAATATTCAAAAAAATATAAGAAAATTGACACGAAACAGGTTACAAAGATAACGACTGTTTAATTATGGCCATTATTTGAACAATTGTTGAAGATTTAATTGATTTTTGGTATGTTATTGTAAGGTATCGCCCCCACCCCGCCCGCCCCCTACACTCAGTGTTATTTAGGGTACCCGTATGCATGTTCCTCCCTTGACCCCCCCCCCTAAGTCCGGTGTGTAAAGTCAATACGGGCCGAATTTTGTGTATTACGAGCCGGACTTTGTTGCGTGAAAAGTACCCCTTTATCGGAAATTTTGTGAACATGAATGCGGTCCCTTCGTTCCCGGAGTTAGGGGGCCGGGGTATCTCCACGCCGGAGTCACGGGTCGAAAGTAAGGTCACAGTTCTGAACAAGCGCTGAAAATTGACCACAGTAACATTAAACCCAATCAGTTCGAGCCGGAGCCCGGGCAAGAGCTCGACGAGGCGCCTGAGGCAGAGGAAGAAGCAGACCGGTAGATCTAGACCTTTTTATAAATTGTCAACTGACTGAGACTGATAAAATATAGACCAGGGCCCCGCCATACAAAGAGTTACGATTGATCCAAATCAATCGTAAGTCCTCCAATCAATCGCAATTTTTGCACTCTCCTATCTCTTATGTACATAGTTGCGATTGATATCAACTCTTTGTAAGACGGGGCCCAGATCTAACGTTAGTCTAAACCACTCATCTAATGTACGAGGTTATAATAAATATAACCTCGTACTCCAGTTCAGGCGCACGTACTGAAAGTGCATATCGGAGTGACAATTAACGAGCGGTCTAAACTGAAACTCCCTAACACTATAACAGTTAGTAATGTATGCTTACTCCGTCACTAATTGTTTGCTGCAACCAGCGACAACACAGCGTGACGGCATTTTCACGGAGAAATAAAAAAAAATATCGCGAAAAACACAAAAATCATGGCAGATCCCAGCCATAGAACTGAAAGAACGAAACTAAGCCGCAAGCGTAAAGCACGAATGCAAAACCATAATGATAAAAATAAACACTGTGGACTCTTTGCCCACTCGTTTGATAGTTTGTGTTCTAAAGGAAACTGACGCCAGGCTGACAAGAACGCGCACGCAACATAATGAAAGGACTGTGGTATGAGTTTATGCAAAAATCGTCTGCTCGCGACTTGTCGGTGAAAACGAGGGTGATTTAGGCATTAAAATGTATTTTTTTAAAAGGCAAACTATGATATTAATTGAGAGCACAAAAATACAATACAATACAATACAATAAAGTCATTTATATAGCGCTCTTACAAACTAGCTGTTGTTTCACAGCGCTTTACATAAAAAGTTATAAAAGAATCTATTGTTGATCATGGACAAAGAGGAGAGTTTTGAGACATTTTCGGAAGACATCCAGAGAAGGAGATGAACGAATAAAACGTGGAAGCTCATTCCAGAGTCGAGGAGCGCATGCCTGCATGGAAAGCATTGTCGCCAGCTTTGGTGTATGTTCGAGGAACCTGTAGCAGGGTGCTGTCCGTACAAGAGCGAAGGCCAGGACGAGCAGATTGGTAGGGTACGATGTGAGAGTTGAGATACACTGGAGCTTTGTTTTGGATGCACTTGTAGACTACTGCAGGATCAATGCGTTGTTTGATTGGAAGCCAATGTAGTTCTTTTAGCAACGGGGTGACATGATCGTGCTTACGGGCCAAGTAGATCAGCTTTGCTGCACGATTCTGGACCTTCTGGAGACGCTGCATTTGTGATGACCTGATCCCATACAATAATGAATTGGCATAGTGAAGACGAGACAACACTATAGCTCGGACAGCATGCTCACATGCTTTCGCATTTACGAAAGGTCTAATACGAGCTATATTTGATAGGTGGTAGTGAAGTCCACGACAGAGGGATGACACATGACGATCCATCTTGAGTGCTGAATCAAACTCCACACCAAGACTTTTTGCAGCAAATGTTGGATTTATCGAGATGTCAGAAATCGCCAGTTTCATATCAGACACATACTGCCGTGCTTGTGGGGTAGATACTACAAGAAACTAAGTTTTGTCACAATTTACCTTCAACATATTACACGCCATCCACTTCTGGAGAAACTCAACACAGCTTGATAAAGATGAAAGAGCATGGTTCACTGGTTCTGTACTCCTAGGATCAGCAAAAACATACAATGAGAGACATTTATCCGAAAAATAATATGCACTTGATAATCCTAGAACGTTTCTAGCCATTTTGTCATTCCCAATTATGAATTACAATGAGATTGTAAGATCTTAAGTTGTAGGACAAATACAAAGAATTTCCTGCGATGACGTAAAATGCGTCATCAAAACAACGTGACCGTATTTACCTTTTTTTCGAAAGGTGGAGCTTAAGGCCCGGTCACATATAGGGGACGCATGGGGGACGCACGGCCCGCGCATTGAAAATTTGCAATTTTTGCCAGTGCGTTGTCGTGCGCCCAACTTTTGTCGAAGCTACAGCGAGCTGACACCAAATGCATAGCGTGTTGCTAGCGCGCTGAGCGCATACAGGGCGCATACAGACCTTATACAGAGCGCACATGTTAAAAACTTCCACGAATGCACAGCGTGTTGCTAGCGCGCTGGACGAATGGTCTACGCATGCACCGCGTTCTCAACGCACAGCCAGCGCGCGAACGACAGAGGTTGGTTTGGTTTTATTTTCCGTATACAAATTCAAATACATACAAGAATACAATTTACAAATGTTAATATTATTAGTACTAGTATTATTATTTATTTGACCAATCGGAAAACATACAATGAACATAACAATCAGATAATACATAGAAATTTCATAAAACATACAAACAGCTTTGAGGAGAGACAGAAGGATACAATCTGCTGGTCAGGGGTTACAAAAGCAATTGAAATTGCTATAATATAGTTGTAGTATAGGGAACCACTGTTTGAAGGACACTTGCAGTTGACGTGCTTTCCATCAAGTGCACCACAGTTATGGGGGAAGTTCCACTTCTCCATGAACTTGTCAGATATGGCACGCCATTCCTCAGGGAGTGGTGGGACACTTCATCATCTCATCCCTGTACTCTTTGATGATGGCTTGGCACACTTCTGGGATGAGAAGGGATATGGTGCTGTGAGGCACCCTCCACCCATAGGACATATTGAACGATACTTGGCTACAGAGGCAAGATGCCGAAGAGTGAGGGCAAGCTTCAGGCCCGGATCAAGGGCATCTCTGTAGGTTGTATTCTGCTTGATGATTCTCGGGCCCACCCTGGTTAGCAGGTCGTCGAACATCTCTGGGGGCACCCGCATGATATTCTTGAAGGCTGCCTGGTCTTCGTTACGGAATTCCACAATAAGTTGATCATACAGGCCAGAATCTCCGTTGACTAGTCTTCTTCTCTTTATCCTTCTCCTGATGACATGGACTTGGTGAATTGCCAGTTCCATGAGGTTATGCTGATGTTGGAGAACCGCGATTTCGTATTGTAGGCGCAGCCTGTCGGACCATCCATCTTCTGAGGTGGTTCTTCTATATATAGACAAGATCAGTAGGAACCTCTGTCATCACACATGAGGGTCGGATGAGAAGTGATGAGGAGGTGGGGCGGAACCCGTTTATATACCCTTTGGTTACACGCTACGTACACGCCAGGTATACGCTAGGAACACGCAGGAAGAACGTTGGGTGCGCTAGAGACACGTTCAGCACTCGTTCAGCACGCTCATATTCGCTGCATGTTCGCTGGACATTCGTTTGAGACGCGCTAGGTAAGCGCTAGGAGTTCGTTAGACCTCAGCCGCCGAACTTACAACGAATAAGCAGCGTGTGCTCCGCGCATGTCCGGCGTAGGTCTAGCGCGCTCTGCGCGTGTTTGGCGTCCTTCTGGCGAGTACAGTCATGCGTCGAGCTCCGCGCACAATTTTGAGCATGCTCAAAAAATCATGACGCACACAGCGAATGACGGCGAACGCAAAGCGTTGGTCCATCGCGCTCGACGAACGAGTAACGAAGGATGACGCACACCTAACGCACGACAACGCACTGGCAAAAATTGCAAATTTTTAATGCGCGGGCCGTGCGTCCCCGTGCGTCGTCTTTGTGTGACCAGGCCTTTAGCAAGCGTGAGATCTGTGAAAACGGATAGTTATTGCAATGACGACCTTCGTCATTGCCTGGTTTCGTTCACGTTCTGCCCCATTAATATTCTTCTTCTTTTCCTGGTTCTTGTTTTCGTCAGGAAATCGCATTCGTTTTGCACGTAGTGCTTGTTATCACTAGTTATGCCCTTTCCTCATGTCCGTTTCCTTTCAAATTTCATAGGCATACTCTTTAGCATCTCATCAAGGTCACTACATTCTTCGATTTTCGAAATCACTCATGCATAACCGTCCAGGCGCCATTTTGTCCGTTTCTGGTCCATTTTAAGGCCTTTCTTTCTTCCTTCCTATCTCCACTATCCTAGATCCTACAAACTTCTAACAAATTCCCCTAAATAGTCTAAGAGATGTTCTTTCATCTGCGATGGATAACCTGACCTTCCAAATGCCATCTTCGTTCTCAAAATTCAAATCTGGAACCGACTCCGTCAAAAATATCTCAAATTCTTGAAAAATGTACCCCTAAAAATATAAAACTGCCATAACTCTCTCATATAAATTCCGTTTTGCTTTTAAATCTTACAGTATCTTTATCTCATAATTGCACATAGCCATGCCAAATATCACGCTCCAATGGATATACAAAAAAAATAATAGCGCCCTCTATAGTTCTGGGAATTGGCTTTCTTACTGAGGCCGTATCTCCATCGTTTCTTGCCAAACCCATACCCTTTTGGGGATTTAGATACTTGAAGATATGCCCTTTCCAGCCATATACAAAATTATATACTCTAACGCTGACCAAAATTGAGAAAATTGCCCTCCAAATTCGCCATTTTCAAGAAAATTCCGAAATAACTTCAACTTGCTCTAAAATGACGATCTTTATACCTACATCGATGAAACCTTGCAGACATATGTATCCATATACGTGACAACTGTCTGCCAAGTTTGGTCAAATTCAATGATGTCAGCGCAAAGTTATCGCCCAAAATGATGATTTTACTATGCATTACGTAATAGCGCGCTACATGCGAGCGGTACATTGCACGCAAATAGCAATGGTTCAAACTGCCCGCAATGAAATGCCCTTTCAGATGATACCAAACACGGTATATATTCACACAGAAAATTTCGAGTAAATCGCATTTGAACGAGGGTCACTAAACGAATTCTGCTGAGTTTCCGCCAAGTTATAACACGTATCGGCTATGACGTCATTTTTCAGACTGCTTTTCTGTTTATTGACGTTTTGGGGGAGGGGGAAATGTGTTTTAAGAGCCTTGAGTTTGATAAAGACCGAGATTTAATTAATTAAATCTAAGTTAATCACACCACACACAACATAAGCATTTTCAACCAATCTACCATAGTTCACTACGTCCTCGCTTTAATTTACGGAAGTAATCTATACATAGAACATGCAATACAATCCATTTTGGCAGCCATGAATAAAATTAAACCTAGTGCATTAGTAGACTACACTGCGCTAAATCAGGGACTCTCCCTCCATACCCACTCACCTCCGAAATTAGATTTTGGTTGAGATGAAAATACTTTGGTACAAATGATACAAACTAAATAAATCATGGCGCAAAATACCCATCCTGTTTATTCAAACCTAAGTTTAAAAAATCACTGATATATAAGGGTTGATTGATTGAGGGTTTGTCATTGCAAGAACGGTAGTCGGTTGGGCATCAGAAGTGTGAGAGAAAGCAATTCGCCATATCATCTTTTTTCAAAATTTCATTGAAGTTGTTCTTCAGATTATTTTAATAGGAAATGAGCGGAGTTTAGTCTTGCGGATCCACTGATATTTGTGCAATACCAGCGTACAGAGTTTTCAACGAGAGAGTGCTTACCAGTTTGAAGCTTCAAATCAAAATGGTACGTTGATTAATTTGTTAATGATTTTAAGAATTTACGGCTCTTTTCTCAACCTTTCTATCCCTATATCATTGTACATGTATATGTATGATTTCACTCTGCCTTTTTATATTCTTAAATGTTTTATGTTTTTCTATTCCTTACTCTGAAGGACATATTTTAAAAATAAAAAAACTCATGAGCTTTCTTGTTATGTTTGTTGTTAATGTGATTGTTGTGGTTGGGGGGGGGGCACTTCTGAGTTATCGATAATTATTTCATCTAATGTTTCTTTCTCTGGGCAGTTACATCTAATCTGAATGTGTATGGGTTTTGTTTTTGTCTTTTACGTTGTTTGTTCTGTTGTTTTTACCTTTATGAAAATTCATTCACGGTCGCATTGCCATTGGCACTCATTAATGATTGGAAGTGTAAAATCTTCATCAGTAAATGGAGAAACTTAGTGCATGACCATTTCATGTTAAACAAAAACTGTGCAATGTCTAGCCCCCCCCCCCATCCCATGTTAATAAATCCTTGCTACGCCACTGCCAGATACCTTCAGCATCACGCCATAAATTCGAAGTCCTGTTATATAAACTCCAATGACGGCATACACTTACGCAATCTGCATCGGTTGTTATCCTAACATCTATCTTTGGTATAACCTAAGAGGAATATCCTGAAGAAGAAATGTGACTTGATACCAATTCAAAATAAGAATGTACACATATATATTATTTTGGGATTGAATTACCGAAAAAGTGCTTAACACTTATGAAATTTTATATTTGACCGAAACTTACATTAGCTTATTTAATGTTTCCTCTTCCTGTAGACTTTGTTGCGTAAGCTTCTCCAATTCATGCAATGGTCAAGAAGTGAAGCAATTTCCTTTCCCTTTACTGTACCAACAATAATTTAATTACGATTAGAAAATTAGCTCATCAGAAAATTAGCTCAATATTTTATTCATAGTTATGTTAACATTAATATGTGCATGTTTATATTAATGCTTATAGCAATATTTTGATTACCAATTTTGTTAATTACACTAGGCCTGAATATTACTCGGGACGGGGGATATCATTGTTCTCTGTTTGTATGTTTGGCATTTTATTTAACTTTTAACTGATTTTATGCTCATTTCTTCTTTCTTATTCTGTTCTTTTGTAGAAAATGTATCAACCGAACCACGTTGTCTTACTAACTCTCGCCGCAATGACGTCACACTGCCTAGCTTTCTCTGTTGGAAGACACCATTCTGATAATGAGGTAGTATCCGTCATCCAGTCGTCACTACCAAGCCATAAAACAGATGTAAAAAGTAATACAGAATCAGTAGGCCAGGCGTTTCTCGTGAACACTCAAGAAATCGACGCATCAGGACAAGGGCTCTCCTTTGGTGGGTATCAGGAGGGAAAAGAAATCTCGTCTAAAAGTGATCTTTATGAGGAAATAAATGAAGAAGTCTACCTCACAGTGAAACCTAACTCAAAAGATAATCCTGTAATAGACACCAGTACCGGAAACACTCTCTCATTCACTTCCTCAAGAATAGAACCAAACACAGCATTTAATTTGGATGTCATGGCCGTCGAGAGCGCTACAACAGTTCCTTTTACGAGTGGTAGTGGAGAAAATGAACTCGAGGTTGCAAGCAGAATTCATTTTACGACTATTGTATCTGGTGGCGCTACTGGTTCGATGCGCGTCAAGAGGAACGCTGACGCACCGAACCTTGATCAGGCGGACACCGCTACCGAAGGGGCCGATGCGAGGGCGACTGAAGCCTGCAGGAACCCGTCGGAGGGAGAGCTTTATGAGATGCTGCATGGCCAAACTATCGCGGGTAGTGGTATAGAGAGAAGCGACATCCAGCATTCCTACCTTAACAACACATGCCCTAGGTCGCTGCTGTTGCACCGTAATCAGAAGCCTCTCGAGTCCAGAGCGCTATGTCCTTTTGTCATGGAGACAGATACAGATGTAGAGAGGTAAGACATTTTTAGCTTTAAAGGCCTTAATTGTTCAGCTATGACGCGGTTAACAGATGTATAAACAAAACTTCCCTTTTTACGTTTAAATGAATAAAAACTGCGCGGCTAACAAAGGTCCTATAAAAAATTATATGCATATTCACTTTAAAGGGAGTGCATGTACGTAGCTTGGCAAATACTGGTTGACGCCATCTACATCTTCTTTTGGACAACTTCACGTAAACGAATGGACTTGATTAACGGTCAGCGACTTAATCTCTACATGATCAGCGTTGACGGAACAGATCGAAATTCTCCTCACGCTTCGGTTTCGCTTACGATGCACGAACGTCAATGCTGCGGTCGCGTCGTCCATAGTCCTCGATTGGCCCCGAGTCAGGCCACGGAAAAGGCACGTAGGCTCGTCAGGATACACTCCTTTTAATAGCTGTCTGATATAAGATGCAGAAATGTGAAGCTTATTATATTTCATGCCATAGGAAAAATCGATGTGGTAGCCCGGTGCTTAAAACACCATTAATACTCGCTTGTTGTTATCACCATTTTTTTTTTCAAGAAGAAAAATAAGTTTAATTGTCGTTACCAAGAACTGTAAATAAACCAAAATACAAAATTAAGTTGGTTGATCGATGAAAATCCAAATTGATTTCCAAATCAACTCTATTCTCTATGTAATACACGTACTTTATTGCAACGCCGGCCTCCGTACACAGTCATGTGAAAGAATAATCCGCTTGTTAGTTGCGGTCACTGATCAGAAAAAAGAAGAAGGAGAAGAGGGGGGGGGATGGAGTAAAACAATTATGAGAGACTTGATTGCATCGGAATTAAATATAAACCATATTTCAAATTGTTTGCCTGAGAGGTTATTTTGAATCGATTGAAAGTTTGTCAGTTTTTTCTTTAACTTGTTAACGGTCATCTATATGGGTTCACACGTGTTCTTCATTTCGCCTCTACCTCTCTATCCACACTTCGGTTGCTCGTTTGCTACACGTGCAATTTTGCACAAAACACTGGCTACCCACTAATTGACTGGGGGACTGTTTTGTGCTACACAATGGCTTTGCCAAATTACCCATTACCGGTCTTGATTAGCTCCTTGACAACCTATTTAACACCTGTATTGATTAATACTAGAGTGGAAATATTTAACAAATAATCTTTAGGTCCTTGGTATATGCATCCCATGATAAATGTAATGTTCCGCCGGGAGATTGACTTTGTGGCATGGAAAGAGTTAACGTGTTTATGTTTATTTTCTTCATCTCTCAGATACCCGCAAGACATCCTTTCCGCGAGATGCGCGTGCCGTGATTGTATTAACCCTTACAACAATGGCTTCATTAGAAACCCAGGCGTTAGCTGCAAGCCAGTTCTACGCGAGATGGAGACGCTTCGACGCGGACAATGTGTGGATGGTGTTTACCGGTAAGTCCGCAATCAGTAGTAAAGGCTGCTTATCTGTAAGTCCGCATTTGAGAATGATGTTTAATAGAAATTATTTCCAGTTGGAAATTGAGGGGGCGCGCGTGTGTGTGTGTTACTGGGTTTTACAGATGTGTAACAATCAGATATGATTAATTACGTCTAGAGAACAACCTTTAACGTCACCATGCATCCGAAAGATGTGACTCAGTTTCGAACTGGGGTCGCCTGAGCCAGTTTGTAGGCGAAGACAGAGAGCTGACTTGGTGAACAGGCCGCTAGATCAACTCACATCTCCCTCGATCAAGTCGGGAATTAATATGTACTACGGTGGCACTATTAATTAAAACAAAAACGAAAATGCGAAAATATATTCTTTTGAAAACCTTCGGATTTAAATTACATTTCACTGTTGTGGTTCTTTTAATCTAAAACTTTAAATAACTAAATTCTTTAAAATATTTTGTTCCACTTGCTTTCAACTACAGACATGAAATGTAAAGTGTATTAGGACGAGCAATGTTGTTATCACATCTTGTACACGTATTTTTGCCACATTCATTTGTATCTTTCTCCCTCTCTATTCTTTTTAATTATCTATAGGTATAATAAGCAGACAACCAAAGTTCCAGTGGCTTGTGTATGTGCCAGGAGGCGTGTTCAATTTTAAAACAAGAGGACCAACTACCTAATGACGAATTGTAACTTCATTTCCTCTACATTACATATCAAGTGAGGGCGTCCTTCTATTCAGTACTAACGTGTGCCGTAGGTTATCTTTGCCTTTGTAATTTATTGACTACTTAAAACGATAGCGTATTGAGAGACTCAGAGATAGTTGTGACACGCGAATGTATACGTACACGCGAGATGATTCATATGTTAAATAATGGAGCTCCAAATAGTTCCCTCCCGGGTACAATTTTGTAAGAGAGGAAACTATTTGTGAGCTTGATGAAATGCCTGACCAATCAGTAGCAACTTCCGGTGACGTAACTATTTCTCTGAGTAGATATGGTTAAAACTATTGACAAATCCTTTTAATTATGAAGGATTATGATATACTTGTTCAAAATGATTTCATGTGTATTGTACCTCATCGTCGATATGATAGTGTGATTATGAATCTATTTATCTATTTATCTATTTATCTATTTATCTATTTATCTATTTATGCGTGTGTGAGTATTTATTTATGTAATATTTACCTCTGTTTTTAAAAAGATGTAGACATGCGTATAATATGAACTGTTTTTTTCTGTAAAGGCTTCGTTGAAGGAAGCTGATAGCGAATTCGGTATATCAGTTCTTGGGCCATACTCAAGGAATAACAAGTTCTGTCAAATATTTGTTCTCTTTTTTCAACATATTCATATGATGATACTCAGTACTGAGAGCCTATAGTGTTAAATATAGTTGGGAATTTTTGCTGCTGACAACAGAAATAGCGAATGTCTCATCTTTTAGAGATTTGCAGAAGATTTAATCACATTCTGCCGTCACGAAAAGGAAGGGATGACATTTAATATATGGGATTTGTTTTCAAGCTATTCATACATATTTACATATTTCTTTGCATGAATTAAATGTTGTGTTTATAATAATCATTTCTATGAAATGACATATTGTGGTATCAACTATGTAATGTTATAGCTCTTTTATGAACTGACATGTAAAACAAAATGATTAATTGTTAATCATGAACCATCATAAGCACTTATAGTGCCTATTTAATGTATGAATCTTAGGAAGCCTCTTTATTCAGGTAACGAGTAACCCGGTTAATAGATATAACATTTTATGTATATATATATTATATACATGTATAACATAAATGTCTCCCGGTGGAGACATTTTTTAACCTTTGCAAACATTACCAAAAAGGGATGAGAGCAATAACAAAACCCTTATTCTCTGATTTCGTTTCTCCTAAAATAAATGTTTATATTATATATATATATAATATATATTGATATTGATATATATAATGAGTTTGAATCTTACCCAAATAAATACGTTATAGATGGCGAGGGCAACAACAAAATGAATTATTAATAACACGGAAATTACATGTATTATTAATGTAGTATTTCCCTATTTGTATTTAAACGTGAGATGGTATTCACTCTGCCATGTGGAAATGACAGATCAAAAAGAAAGTTATTAACAATGAAAGACCGGGCTACTTTTGACCTGAATGAAGGGCTCCCTCTAGCGGAATTGGGTGTAACCCTTTCGATTTTATTGCTTCCTATGGATAATTATGGCTGTTGTTTGTATTACACATAGTGTACATGCCGGTAAATGCATGTTCATATAGTTGCAATGTTGTATTTATGTCTCCTTCATCAGTTTTATGTTAAATAAAGCCGTTTATTAGGTTGCTTTATTTTTCCGTAGACCATTATGGATATATCATGCAATCATATTTATCAGTGGACCATTATGGACATGCAGGTAAAATGCATGTTCATATAGTTGCAATGTTATATTTATGTCTTCTTCATAATTATTTGATATAGAGCCGTTTATAAGGTTTCTTTTTTTCAGTAGACCATTATAATGGATTTCCATGTAATTATATAATTTGTATCATTGTAACGTACTGATTTTTTGTTAATATGGGAGATAAGACACAGTGATTAAATCTAGTAAGGATGTTGTGTCTGTTGATTATCGTAATTTTCTAATGTGTCATAATTATTGCTATATTTACTGCTTGAATCACGTGCGATAGAATGCTAACATACCTTGATATTTCATAAACATATATGCACAGTTCTTCTAAAAAGAAAGTATTATTGTTATTTAGCAACAATCCTTGTTAAGTACATATTTTTGTTTAAAAATATTGTAGATAAGATCTAGATACAGACACTATAGCAAGGAAGTTGTGTCTGTTAATTATCGTAATTTTCGAATGTTTCATAATTATTGCTATGTTTACTGCTTGAATCACGTGCGATAGAATGCTAACATACCTTGATATTTAATAAACATAATTATATGACCTTCTAAAATGATATGCCCGTGTCTGTTTTCAGCATAAAGGTGAAAATGGATCTAATATTCATTCCACTTATTTGTTAACATGTAAGTAGTGTGCTTATTAGGCCTAATGTGGTGATTGGCCGAAGGAAGTGTGTGTATGTGTTGGGGGTTATGGGAGGGTGTGAGCTGGCGTCGGTTGGTGTTGTTTGTGTGTGTGTGTGTGTGTGTGTGTGTGTGTGTGCGTGCGTGTGCGTGTGTGTGTGGTATCTGTGTGAGTAAAGTAGAGGTATAGTTCCATCACCGGAAGTTTCACTCGTTCAAAGGGCAAATTCATTTAACGCCGAACTTGTTCCCTCCCTTTAAAAAAATGTATGTGCGAGGGGACTTTTTGGTTCTCCATAAATCGACCTTTGTCACAAATATATCCCTCCTCATTTAGCTTATGGGGGTACGGGATGTTTGGTATGTTTCTGTGTGTGAGTGAGTGGGTGTATTATAGGCTATTTAAGGGGAATGTTGTGGGCGTGTGTGTCCGATGAGTGAGGGTGTGGATAAGGCTATGTGTGGAGAAGAAAAGGAGAGTGAGAGATTTCCATCATATTAAGTGGTCAGCGGAAATATGCGTTTTATAAGAGAGGCGACTTACCCTACTACCATCGGGCCTATATTGTTTGTGCGCATGATAATAATACACTGTAACAGTAATTAATGATGATAATGATAATTTTAAAAAATGATAACGAAAGTAACAATACTAATGATGATGATAGTAATAATAATAGGCCTATAAATAATAATAAAAACATCACTTGTAACAATAATAACAACAATAATAATGATAATAATGACACAATGATTTGGATAATAATTATGATAATAATAATAATAATAAATAATAATTTTGTTTACTGAGGGAATCTTCCTCAGCTTCAGTTATGTTCTTCGTGGGGGACCTGCAATCATTGTTATTCCAGCGATTGTCAGGTACCTATTTACACCTGGGTGGAGAAGGGCAAATGTGGTTTAATGCCCACGGGGGTGTCGGGCTGAATCATCTTAATTAACCCATACCCATTTTTAAGGTTCATTTTGGCAGAAAATGGTACCCATTATTAGGGACTTCCATTCAAAACGTGATGATTTCAATTATTTTTGCGGGATTTTGCAGCACAAAATCATACCCCATGTTTAGGGATATTTTTCAGAAAAAGTAACCCATTAGAGCGGCACATTCCCGTATACCGTATTAGGCTAGTACCCCCGATACCACCACACCTCCACAATATCCACACTTTCACTAACAACAATAACAACAACATCAACATCAACAACAAGAGAAAAAAGAAGATAATGAATAAGGAGAGGGACGTGGCATGAGGGAGAAGGAGGGGAAGTAGAACTAGAGGAGGACCAGGAGGAAAAGATGAAGAAGAAGAAGAGAAAAGGAGAAAAGGAAGAACAAGGAGCAGGAAGAAGAGGATGACGAAGAGAAGAAAACGTATAACAGGAAGAAGGAGATGGAGGAGGAGCTAGGTGGAGGATCAGAAAGAAGAAGAAGAATTTGGAGAAGATCAGGAGGAGGTGACGGAGAATGAAAAACTAGAATATAAAAGAAAATGAAGAAGGAGATAATAAGATAGGAAGAAAGGGCTGGACAAAGTTAGTTTAATGTAAGGTCATAATTCAACAAAATAATTCATAATTCTGTTTGCTTGTTTTTTTGTTTGTTTTGGTTAGTTTCTCAGAGCAAAAAGTCTAGAATGAATAATTATTTAATTCTTTCTGTTATGTTTTGGGAGTGCCCTTTGATCATCAATAATATTTATCGTCTTGGACTCAAAGAAAAATATAGGAAAATTATTCATTGTAATCGTTATTGATTTGAAATGGCTCACGATTTCAAGCTTGAGTAATACGGGAAATACAAAGTTGATAGCCAAAAATTAAGATGTACTTTAGCCACAAGTGAAACGTGTAGAGAGAGATAGAGAGAGGGGGAGATCGAGGTTAAAGAGTGAGAGAGAGGAGAGCGAATGAGAGAGAGAGAGAGAGAGAGAGAGAGAAGACAGATAATGGGGGTCGAGAGGGGGCGAGAGATCAGAGGGGGGTTAAGAGAGGGGAAAAGGGTGGATTTAAAAGTGAAAAGCAGATGGAGCCGAGATGAATGAGAGAGGAAAAGATGAGAAGAAGTAATTATGCAAGCTGAAAGAGAGAGAGAGTGTTTAAAAGTGTTTTAATGTTTTTATTCAGTGTTTACTTATCAAAATAGGTAATTACAGTGTTTTTTAAACCCTAAATCTTAGTTTAACATGTGTAACTTCATATTCTGAGTTACCCACACATAATAACTCAATTTTGCCAAAAATGTCAGTTACGCTGTTTTGTCATGGAATGGCAGATAGTCAAAGCTGAACGGGAATTATTATTGAATACTAGTATTATAAGATGATGATCGCGATCCTAATCAAAATAATGATTAGTTATTTATTTTGCCTAACACGTAAGTTTACTAATGACCGGTCATAAATAATACTTATGACCGGTAAGTAAATACTTATGACCGGTCATTGACACATCATGTTATAAAACATCATTTTATAAAACAAATAATAAAAAAGGCATCATTTACAAATAATACACACCAATTTGTTCGGGTATTTAGTAAAATCACCCACATCGTATTGGTACCCTTCGAAACAGTCCAAATTAACACCCTCTGCTATCGCCTTGTATAGACTGTTCCAAAGGTACCATGTGTGGGTAATTCTTACAAAAATATGCCTTCACTGCTGTTTATTATTTGTATACTATAACTTGCCTATTGAAATCTATTGAATAAGCGATCGAGGGTGCATGGGGAGATCGAGAGAGACGCGGAGGGGTATTCATATATAGCTAAGAAGTAAGAGCCTGGGGGAAGTGGATAGATGAGAGTATATCTTCAAACATTTTCTCCTAAGTATGCAGATCATATTAATTTTGGCTCCAACCCCTCCCCCTCGACCATTCACCATTGATATATGATTAATTATGTTTTAATTATCACATGACCTTGCTAATTTGGCATCGCAGAATTTAGCCCCGCCCTTATTACCTTAATTCATTCTGTAAACATTGCACTGGCATTGCATTTGCCTGATCGACGAACGTACGTACACAGCTAGTGCAGTGCTCAGCGAGTTTATATAACCATATTTTGACCTCAAATTTTCTGAAGAAGGATACAGACTACTACTAGGAGTAAGCATTGTTTGATTATATCTTTGATAAAGTAGGTAGGCTACCTTGTGATTAGATAATATATATAATTTAATGATTGTAATAATATTTGTCAGGGACTGTGATTAACCGCACAGCCTCTGCCTATAGCTGTACATTGTGCTAGCTAGCCTCTGCCTCTGCTCTCGCTCGAGTCTTATGAGCACGGCCAATGGCAGGCAGGCATGGCGGCTCTCTCGCGTTGTTTGTGATGACGGCGGGGTCGGGGTGTCCGGACACTCAACAAACATAAAAACTTCTCTCTTGCCTTCAGATTTAACGGTAAACTTTCATCAAATAGCGTTAGTCATCAGGAATATTTGTCCTGTATAACATTGTCCGACATAAGTCTTAGTAGATTTATGAAATATTGCTTGTATTTTGTAAACCCCTTCAAATTGCTTTCCAGATACACAACCTAGCTTGAACCTGTTCGGACACACAACATCTGGGCCGGGTATACTACTATATTTTATACTGTGCTATTGCCTATTGGCATTGGAAATCGTGTGGATGCACTGCACGACATGGTAGCAATATAGTGAAATGAAATGATATGATATAATTTGACAGTGCCACTTTATCTTCTCAATCATCATATATTGGGTCAGTTCATAGGCTAGGGCCTAGCTGGCGTATGAAAACAAAAAGAATGTCGCCTTGTCCGATTTGCCAATGATTTGGAGACAAGTCCAGTTGAAGTCAAGATCATCAACGTTGACCATGCATCGTGATCACTCATTCCATTAATTTTAAGGCTGTATTCTGTTTGCAGGCTTATGATTAGATCGATCTATATAGTTACGTCTGTTGAATGACTAATCTAAGTAAGTCTATGATCAATATTTTACTTTAGCATTCACCATTCTTTTTAAGTGTGCATGTAGCTGTCCGTTTTACACATGTACTGGCATGACATTGATGCAACACATGTAGTCTAAATGTACATGGAAAATTATGGATACAACAATGGCTGTTCGTTGTTTTTCTTTCTTTTTTCCTTATTAGTTTAGCAGGACTGGTGGGGGTTGTTTAGTGTTCAGGGAGCAAATTGACCATGAAATCAATCGTTATAATATTGATTTGTTCTTATACAGCATGGCTGACGAACAGCAGCAGCAACAATCATCGGAACAATCGGCACAAGAATCCCCCCCACCAGCCTCTATAGACACAGCCCCAGCAGCAGAGGGCGCCGCTGCCCCTACTGAAGCTGTGGCGGAGCCTGCTGCCACAGCAACTTCACCCTCAGTAGGAGAACCCGAAGCACAAGGAACTGTAGCAGAAGGAGCCGAAGCAAAAGCACCCCCTCTCCAGGCCGAGATGGAGAAGTTCCGAGGGCTTGGGAAGACAGCATTTGTGGCTGGATACACAGGAGAGTGCGGGAAAGCCCTAGTCCAAGAGCTTGCCAGGACCAAGATCTTCAGTAAGGTCTTGCTGATTGGACGACGGGAGGTCCCCCTTGAAGGGGATGTATACAAGGATTTTGCCGCAGTAAGTAGGTGCTAGACTAATATTTTCTTTTAAAGGCTTAACAGCAAACAAGAAGAAACAATTTTCCATTTTGATGGTGATAATGATGATGAAGATGGTAGTGATGATGATCAGTGATGGTGATGAAGATGAATGATC